>VXAU01000080.1:0-38058 GCA_013399695.1 Formicarius rufipectus | reverse complement strand
GTGCTGGGGCTGCTGGAGCTGGGCGCGGGGCCCGCCCCTCCGGCCGCCGATCCCGGCACCGCCGGCTTCCCCCCGCTGCCGCCGCCGCCGCCCGCCTTGGCCGGAGGACTGAGCGCTGTGGACGAAGGGGACTCGCTGGACGGGCCGGAGTACGAGGAGGAGGAGGTGGCCATCCCACTCAACGCGCCCCCCACCAACCAGTGAGTACCCCCCGCCCCGTTCCCCGCCGGGCGCGGCGGAGCGGGGGCCGCTCCGCTGGACCCCCATCGCTGCCGGGGAAAAGTGTGTTTCAAACTCGCCTGGAAGTCCCGCAGAAGTTCTGCGTCCCAGCCCCCCGCCCTTCCATCCCTCCCTCAGTTCCCCGGTTCCGCTCCAGCAGGAAGGCTCCGGCCCCGGGACACTGCCCGGACACCGCAGACCGGGCCCGGGGGCACCCGCCGCCCGCAGGGTGAGCGGCGGCGGGCTCCTTCCTCTTCACCGGGATCTTGTGTTCCAGTAGTGGCTGGATCAGCTCCTGGGAGAAAGGGCGCTCAAGTTAGTTTTTTGCAAGTTTTCATTGCGGTACTGCAAGCTGCCAGGAAGAGTGAGCTATTCCGGTTGTGGTTTAAACTACTTGTTGGGGTAACTTTTCTACTCTCTGGTAGCGCCTTCTCAGTAGAGCCATAAACTTTTTTTTTTTTTTTTTTTAAATAAAAGTAAAGCAAAAGCTAAACATGGCATAGAATACTTCATGTATCATGTCATCATTTTGTATTGCATTACTTAAATTAAAAAAGGTAACACTTAACTTTTCAATTTCATATACAAACACAGCCAAAGTAATGTGCATGTGTTTGCTCTTTTTAAAAATTCAGGCAGTTTGGAACCATGGCTTTAGAATGGATTAAAATCAATTTTATTTTTTTAAAGTGTTGATAGAAGGGTATTTTTATAAATGATGTTTAACTGCATTGCTGCTCAACCAGTTTAAAATAAAGGTGTTTTGAATTAAATGGTGTTTGGAGAGAGGATACAGTATAAAGTGTAAACCTATAGTTAGGTTTTATTGTATTTATCAATACATTACGTTAACCAGGATTCCTGCAGTTCTGGTAATAGAAGGAATCTTGCACTAGAGGCAGACTAATTCTGTGTTTATATTATGTGAAATATAAGATCAGATAATGTTATCTAGAGTCCATGTAAATAGTGAGTACTCTAAAGAGAGCCTTTAGATTTCACTGTAGAAAATCTGCAAGTTTACACAAAGCACTTGCAAGGCTTGTATCAGAACAGAAAATAACCTTTTTTTTTTCCATATTCGTACCATATCTTCCCCAAAGTGAATTGCTTCAAATGCTTACATTCTTTCATCAGTATCCGTAAATACGTTGTTTCTGAAGCTGTGGCAAATATAATGGATAATTTAGGGGGTTAAGATACAGTTATCTTTCAAGATAAACATAGGTCAGAAAGTTGATTTAAAAATCCATCTGAATTTTGGGTTCTTTCTTAGGTTCTCTCGTAAGTCCACTGTCAGAGTTATTTTCTACATTATGTAACATACTTTCAGCATTTCAGGAGCCATTGTTTTTATAAGTAGGACATAAATTGTAACATTGTCGGGTTTCTTTTAAATTAGTCTTTGTAACTTCGACAGGCTTCCTAGCAGTCCTTTATTCTTTTTAATTCCTGAGTTTCTTGTGGAAATTTTTAATTTTTAAGGCCCTGCTTTGTGAGGACAGTGTTTGAATAGTCTTAGACTTGCAGAATTCTTTAGTGAGCTAGAAATAGGATTAGGCATATTTGACTGAAACCTGGAAGGTAGAAGCACATAGAAAGCAAAGTTCCTTTCTCAGTATTGTGTGCCAAGGTGGTGAGGTACAGGATTCTACTTTTCTGGTTTTCTCTCTGAAAGTTCAGCCTGCTGTTGTTGGACTTGTCTAAGTTCCTCGGAGAACTGAGGAAAAATCCAAAAAGCAAGGTTGCTGGCACTATTCTTGGAAAGCAGGGTAATTATTTATGAGTTTGATGCTTGTTTAATACTAAATAATAGGTATCACATCAGCAATTCTGAAGGGATTTTGCAGTCAGAATATTGTGTTGTAAGTCATGCAAGCACTGTAGTTAACTTTCATGAATAAGGATGTTAGGTTTCTGACAAGAAGCATAGGCTGGGAAGACTGCATCTCTGATTTCGTTTTGGCTGAGGCGGCTGCTTACCTTATTCAAAGAGGCATTGATGTTTATACAGGACCGGGGGCATAGCACTGTAGCTAAATGTTCTCCTGAAGATTCTTGAATACAGAAACAAATGAGAAGTAAAATACATTTAAAAAATTGATTCTAAAGTTTGTGCCTCCACATATTTAGCCTTTTCCTTTGTAATTTTTATCCTTGGTGTGTCACTCTTCCATTAAAAATTTACATTGGTACTTAAGAGCTTTTGTCTCTTATTTATTCTGTGCAGTGTCAGTTTTTACCATTCTTTGTTAAGTCATACAATTGGCATATGTCAGTAGTAAATTCTCTCTGTTCAGCCCTGGTTTTTAATTTTGGAAGTTCCTTTTCATTGTGGTGTAGTGGTGTTTTTTGTGTGTGTTTTTTTTTTTTTTTTTTTTTTTTTTTTTTTTTTTTTTTTTTTTTAAAAAANTTTTTTTTTTTTTTGTTTAGTTATAACAAAGATCAGTGTTATGCTGTTTTGTATACAAGGAAGGCTCCAGTATAAGTCTTTAAAAATAGTAATTGATCTTGCAATTTTAACTTGTATTAAATTTTCCCAGTTAGAGGTGAGCTCCTGTTTCACTTGTTTAAATAGGACTGCCAGCTCCACCCTTTCCCACTTCCTTCTAATTCGTTCAGTTTTTATAGTAGGAATGCAGGGTGGACAGTTCTGTCACATGATTTTTCTTAGTTGCTTACAATTATGTCTACTTCAGAAAACTGAGAGTGCTCTTTATTGCCGACCTTGCTCTTTGTGATACAAAATTACTGTAACAGTAACAACTCATTAGGTTTCTTTTCCTTCCCGTGAACTGCATCACATTTCAGGATTTGCTGAATGATTATTGGCTCCAGAGAGAAATATCTGGTAAATGTTGCTGCTGGTTCTTCCAGGTTCATACTCCAATCTTAGATTAGATTTTTAAGAAAAAAATGAAAAAAGTATTCTGCATAAATTTAGACATAAATTAACCACTTATTCATCTTCTAGCTGAATTTACAATTCAAAAAAACAAACCCAAAGCAAAGAAAAAGGTCCAAGACAAATAAAATATAAGTTCCCAGTCTTCAAGTTTGGGGCCATAAATATGTTGTAGACAAACCCTTTTTAAAATATGAATAAGCTTTTAAATTGTGCGAAGTTGACATTCTGGCTTTCACAGTAACTAACATGAAGAGATGGGAAGTGAAGCTGATGCAAATTTTGCACTTCCCATCAGGATGCTGTAAATGCAATTTTTTTCTGGGAGATCAGGATATGTCCATCTTTGCTAGCAAGCACCTAGTATGCTTAATTTCCTCCTGTCTTTTCCATATACCTAAGGAAAAAGAGTATGTCTCCTGTTAGTATTTTCATTAATTTTTGAGCAGTGGGAGGAGACTATTAGCATGTAACATGTTCTCTTTAGTCCTGAACACAAAATCTCCTAGTAGGGTTGATTATTTTTATCTTTAATCTGTAGTGAAACTGACTTAAAGCTTTTCTTTTCAGTGTGTGTGTTTTCATTTTTCTGGAGCACAGCAGTGGTGTGTTTATGTTGCAGCTTAATGTTAGGTGGAAGGCAGGTATGCTAGGAAATAAAGTGAGCAACTCTGTGTTTGTTTAGGTAATTTTTTCCCATGCATTCTACCTCATTTGCAAAACTCAGGGATGGAGGCTGAAATACTGTAAGGAAATGCCTTTGGATTTAGTAAATGAAAGCTAATTCAGTTATTTATGTATTTGATTTAAAATCTTAATTGACAGAACTGTTTTAAATTGTAGTGTTGCATTGAGGTGGCAGGAGCAGTTTCAGTATTCCAGCAAAACTGGCGTTTTCATACAGTATTTTTTAACCAGTGGTTATCAGGTTGAAATGAAAGTCAGTTTAAATCAGAAAGTAATCAACCATACCAAATAAAAAAGTCTGTCAAAATGCTGCCTGGTTAACACAAATGGTGAGCAAAGCAGATGTATTCTTACAGTCACTCTTGGTGCTTGTTGAGGCAACATAATGAGAAAAAGAGCTGAAGATAGAAATAGGGAGATAAATATTAAGTAAACATGGATTGCATGAAAGTAGAACATTTTAGTACCTGAATGTACTTCTAGTATCTTCACATGACTCTCAAAGGTGTCAACTCCAGAGTTCTGCAGCATTTGTTTGTTTCAGAAGACCACAAAAAGGAATTTTGTTCTGAATGGCATTGGTAGGCCGTTTTCTAGACTAATGAATGAATCTACTGCCCTGCAAGCTGAGGTGAAATACTGTTAGCATGTTCAGTTAGCATGTCAGTATTAAAAACAATGAAACATGTTGTAAATTGATTTTAGTGTATGATGTTTTTTTTCTGTTTAGGAGTTATCATAGTTAACAGTGAATACTTTCCTTTTTAGGTAATGAATTTCTCTATTTGTTCCTGTTCTCTACATGAGGGAAACACCTTACTTTTTTAGAGTTGATGGATGGTGTACTGTTTGGGCCACTTACAGAACGGACCTGAATATAAATCTGGTTTTAGTTTTGGCTGACACTGTGGTGCTAGAAGTTCTGTCTTCAGTGAGTGGTTAAACACAGTGAAGCAACATCACACATAAGCCAATACAGGAAGTAAAGCAGTAATTATACTCAGTGTGTTAGTTGCCTATGTAAATGAAAGCTTCAGATAAAGAAAACCAGAAGAGGGGACAGCATTTGGAGCCAGAAAAAGTTTGAGGAGGATTTTTCAGTAGTGTAGTTGATATTTCTAGTTACCATCAGATGATGTAATTTTATTTAAACAGTGACTAGAGTCTCTTGACCTGCTCTTTATTTAGTTTTTATTTTGTGTCATAAATTGTCTTCCAGAATATCAATGTGGGACTTCCACACTGCGTCAGCTTGCCTGTGCTATTGAGAAGCATACTATCGTGCTGTATTTCTTGACCTTTTTTTGTCTAAATGTTTTGTGACTGTGGAGGGAGGAGGAACAAAAATTTTATAGTGGAGGTGTGGGTCTCTTCAGTGCAGGACTCCGTCTGCTGATTCAGCTGTAAATTCTCAAGATTCTTTTAGTTGTTCTCAGTTTCTTACATATCTATCTTTCTCCCTTAATGAACCCTCCCCCCCCCCAAAAAAAAGACTCTTGATAGTTATCTTGCTGGTAGACACAGGAGGAGGAAGGAGAAGGGGTCTTGTTTTAACGTGGTCTTTGAGATGCACTGAAGTCTTGCACTGTGAATTCCTCAGTGTCCTTTGGGAGTATGGTCAGTAGCCGTTAAATCTTATCAATGCTTGACAAAGTCTGTGTACTAGATCTGCTTTATATAGTGTTGTGTGCTTTATAAAGGCTGAAGGTGGACTTTAGTATTTTTTACTTTTATGTAAAATACCTGCTCTGGATAGTGATAGAGCAGAAAAAAGTTAATGTTATTATGTGAATCTATCTTTAAGTAATGGTTTGTGCTGAAGGTAGTAAGTAGCAGTCAGCATGGATTTATGAGGCGAAAAATCTGCTTAACCAACCTAAGAGTCTTCTGTGATGAGGTGATTTGCCTTGGAGAAAGGGAGAGAGTTTATCTTAACTTTATAAAGATGTTTGATAGCTTCTGCCATAGCCTCCTCACAGACGAGATAATAGCGTACAAGTCAGGCAAAGGGACAGTGAGGTGCATTGAAAATTGGTTGAATGACTGAGAACTGAGGGTGATGATTAGCAGCATAAAGACCAGGTGAAGGCAAGTCACTGGTGGTACCCGCCAGGGTGTATCCAAGGTCCAATAATGTTTAACATTTTGATTAATGACCTGGATGCTGGGACAGAGTGCATGCACCCTTAACAAGTTCATAGACAATGCAAAACAGAGAGAACTAGCTGAACCATCAGGTTGGTCTACTGATGTCTAGAGTGATGTGGATGTCGTGGAGAATTGGGCTGCAAAGGATCTTGTGAAGTTAAACAAAGGAAATGCAGAGCTCTGGCACTGTGTGGCAGTTTTCACCTGGTGTCCACCCAAACCTCCAGGTCCCCTCCTTTCCCAGAGGGAAAGGAAAAGGAGAAAAGAAAATAAAACACTGAGAGATAATGGCAAAACAAACTTGGAATGGCTAAAATACTTTTATTTATTACTAACAAGATAGAGCTAAAAAGAAATCAGTCTTAAAAACACCTTTCTCCTCCCACTCTTCCCTCTTTCCAGCAGTTTGAGGGAGCAGGGAATGCAAGGGGCTTTGCAGTCAGTTGTTGCTTCTGCCATTGCTAATGTGAATTCACCCCTCAAACAGCAGTTTTTCTCAGTCTGCTGCTCTGTGGGTTACTCCATGGGGTGCAGTCGGGTCTCTGCACCTCGATGGTCCTCCATGGGCTGCAGGAGGACAGCTCATCCACCACAATCTTCACCATGGGCTGCAGGGGGGCCGCAGCTCTGAGTCCTTCCCCTGCTCCTGTGGGGTGCAGTCCCATGGGAGGCAGTCCTCGATAGACTTCTGCAATGTGAGTCCACCCTCCAGGCGGCACTTCTGGGGGAAAAACCAGCTCCAGTGTGGGTCTCCTTCTCTATGGATCATGGCCACAAGTCTCCTGCAGGACCCTGCTCCATCCTGGGCCTCCCACGGGGTAACAGCCTCCTTCATGCATCCACCTTGCCCCAGCATGGGCTCCTCCATGGGCTGCAGGAGGGGCATAACTTTGAGTCCTTACCCCCTCTGCTGCTCCAGTGTGGGGTTCTTCCTTCTCCTGCTCTGATCTTGGTGTCTGCATTGTTATCCCATGGCTGGAATTTCCAGCTGTGCCACACTCCTGAATTCTTAAAAAAGTTATCACAGAGGCATGACTATGATTCTTAATTGGCTCAACTTTGGCCACCAGTAGGAAGTCCCTCCTGGACCTGGCTATCCTTGGCTCCACAGGCTATCCTTCCCCTCCACAGGGGAAGCTTTTAGCAGTTTCTAACAGAAGCTGTGCTGGATATCCCCCCCTACCAAAATTCAGCTACAGAAACCTATCACACACTGAGGAGTAGTCACTGGGGCTACGCATCTGGAAAGCAGCTCTGCAGAGAAGGACTTGAGCGTCAGGACATGAACAGAGCCAGCAGCGTGCCCACGTGGCAAAGAAGGCCAACAGTATCTTGGGCTACATTGATTAGGAGCATTGCCAGCAGCCTGTGGGATGATCCCTTCCCTCTGCGCAGTGCTGGTGAGATGCATCTGGAGTGCTGTGGCCAGTGCTGGACTCACCAGTACAAGAGAGCCCTGTACTTAGGGGGGGGAGAGTTCAGTGCAGGGCCATCAGGATGGTGAAGGGATGGAATTGTGTCAGATTGAGAGGCTGAGAGAGCTGGTAGAGGAATCTTGAGTGAGTCTTAAATATAAGAATAGATATCTTATGGGAGTGGATGAGAGAGAGAGAGCCAGGCTGACCTCACTGGTGTGCTGTGACATTGCAAGGGGCAGTGGAGACAAATCAAGAAACTTGCGTTTCCATCTGCATACAAGAAAATGTTGTCATCTGTTGTGATTCTGCCTATATGTATAAAGTTACTATTACAGACCTATTTGCTGCAAATTATCAGGAATAAAGTCAGGACAGTAGCTAAGAGGGATGATTTGTAATGAAAGTCCAAGGAATTTTTAGAGTGGCAAAAAGAATATTTCATTACTTTCTATATAGACACATATTAATTTCTGCAGTAGAAGTTGAAGAATTTGCCTTTAAAAGAAGTGTCTAAAGTAACTAGCAGTGTTACTTCAATATTAAATCATCTGCTTCAAATACCTACCTTTTCCTTTGAAGGTATGTTTTCATTACAATTACTAACATGTACAAATTAGTATATACAAATCAGTATTGCTAGATTAATTTCAGCGCTCCAGTTGTATTGTAGGAATGGAGTATTGAGCTCTCCAGGACACTTAGCATATCCAGTAAATGTTCTGGTTAGCTAGCAGTTGAATTCTTACGATAATCAGACCTTAAAGTAATTTTCATGCTCAGATTTCAGTATTTTCAACTTCTCAGGTCAACATGACACCAAATCAGTTATTTTTGTTAGTGTTTTGTTGTTTTGCTAAACTAAAATAGCAGTAGTTGTTCATCCTCAAGTGCTAATTGTTTGGATTTTTTGTAAGTATAAGGTTTCATCAGGGTTGGATTAAATAGAATCATAGAACCATAAAATAGCCCAAACTGGGAGAGACCTTGGAAGATCATATGTCCCAACTTTTTGTGAGAAAGGGAGTATAGCTGAGATTATCTGTGCAAGATATCCAAATGAGATTTCCCTTCCTCCCGAGGGAGTTTGTTAAAATGAATGACTTGAGCTACTGGAACACGTGATGAGATGCCCGAGCCTTTTCTTGTTCAGGGAGAAGAGGCCAAGCTCATTCTTCCCTCACAGGTCAGATTCTCCAGCCCTGTGTTAGTCTTTGTGTCCCTCCTTTGGGCCCTCTCTAGTCTGTTCATATCTTTCTTGAGTTTATGTGGTCCAGAACTAGACACAGTCCTGCAGCTGCAGCCTCACAGCTGGATGAAGTGGAATGATCACCAACTAGGTTTAGCCAACCTTTGATAGTCAGTTCAGGAATCATGTGGTAATTAAGTGTAGATTGTTTAAGATGTTTCTCTGAAATGTTGATCTCCTTTGTTGTTGCTATTTTGAGCCCATGTCTTGCTTTCCATCGGATTATGCATATGTATGTAAATGTTCAGCCATATGTAGGATATGCACAAAAGGGTATTCTGTTTATGGCTCATTAGGTTTTGTGTGGTCATTTTAGAGATAAATAGCACCATATTTTCTATATATAAAATTAGAAAGTAACTAAATCAAGCAACTTCTCAATATTGCTGTCTGTTAGCAGAGTTAGCAACGGAGATGTTACAAGATTTGAGCTTGGATACTTGCATAATATAGATGGTCAAGAAATTGCTTGCATTATCTTATTCTAGCTACGTCTTTTCCACACTTGTGGTTTTTTTATTTGCATAATTTTTTTGCTTTTGTAAACATTTGTGTGTGTGTTATTTTGTTGTCCTTGTCATTCTTTGACAAGAAAAGTAATACTAGAGAAATGTGTTTATTCTTCTAAAAGCAAAATGTTACCAAGCCTCTGTAGTAATCATCTCACAGTGGGCTTTTCTCTTTCTTACAATTTTTTTAAGTCATGCCATTAGATTTGTTGTGTATCGTAGTTATCATTTCTAGTTTTTTTCCCCATTGCTGTTACTAGTGCATGAGGAAAGTTTTGGACATCTTTCATTTCAGGTGTTGCACCTGTCTTTGAGTTTTAGTGTGTAACATTGTAGAGGCAGTTTTCTGTCTGCATATGAGACCTCTCTAGGAAGGTAATTCACCTTGCAGGAGGAGATGACAGTGGAGCACAAAACCTGTGCTTTGTTAGTTAGAGTGAAGTGGAAGGAGGAGCAGGAAGGTGAAGGAACCTCTGGTACATTGAGTGAGTGTAATGGCTGACAAGTTGAACATCTTAGAAATTCCTTAATTACTGTAAAAATATCTGCTTATTTGTGTAGCAGTATTAACATTATTTCTGTAGTAGTTGTTCTTAGTTCAAACAGAAAAGGTGTATTTTTGACTTCAAGGCACAGATACGTAGCGTGAAAAAATGGAAAGTTTCTAGCTAAAACATTAATGAATTCCAGAACTCATTTTCTAATCTAATCCTTCAGTGGGAAAAATGCAAGCTGTTTCAAGAGCTGTTTTTCATCAAGTTTAGCTGTATTTCTATTGCTTACTGGTGGTTCTTGCAAAAATGAGATACCCAGTCTTCTGTTCAGCGTTACGTATTATGCTGTTGTCACACCTCTGTCTCGTAAAAGTTATAGCATTGTTTGCTATAGCAGCTGAAACTTTAAAAACCTTTCTGCCCTCTGTGAAGTTACTTAAATTCATTCTTCATCTACTGTATGCTTATCTTGCTCTTTCATCTTTGCATAGTCTCTTTGTTAAGACATACTGAGGTTTTTGGTTGATCTGTTTTGTTCTAGCTCAGAGCTGATGTAACTCTGCTGGAAGGGTTTTAATGGCTTTTTTTTTTTTTTTAGGTGTGTGCAAGTCCCACAGTTACCAGATTGTCACAGCTGGCATTTCAAGGATTACCTGTGGTAGTGACTTGCCATGTTAGTTGACTGGCTCCTAGTCTTGAAGTGAAGCATACTTCAGTTTTCCTCATGCTATTTTTAAGGGATTTGGGACCAGTCAAATGAACAAACTGGAATTATTCTTTTTTAGGCATACATGGGTATGCTTACATTCACTGTAGTACCTCTTAGAAAAATGCCCAGGAAAGCAAAATGGATTCAAATGCCCCCTAATTTTCCTGAACAGTATGTAGCACTCAATGTCATGCACACTGGACAAAGAACACTTGTGTGGCTTGAGGTTAATTTCAGTTCTTGCTTCTGTATCTTAGAAGTGCATCCATTTTAGTTATTTGCAGGTCTTTTTCTGGTAGCAAGTTTTTTGTGATGTGGAGAGCTGCAAAGACTTGGTCAAAAATTGATATCTGATGAATAGTGACTAAGAAGACAAAAGGAGGAGATGAATTTAGTAAAGTCTGTCTGAAGTGTAATTTAATTTAGTATCTACAATTCACGTGCATAAAGGTAGTAATGCAGCCTTACAGATCTGATGGAGATGGGAGATAAAGTACTAAAAGGCAGAGTGTGGATAAAAGTGGTAAAGCTAAGTGCATTTTATGCTGAAAGAATCTGTAAGACTGAAGTGAAACTTGAACAGTGTATAGGAGCATCAAGTCTTCGGATGGAAGGCTTGAGGGGAGGATGGTTCATGCTAGCAGAATAAGAGGACATAAATAATAATTCAGGATATTTTATTGTGTAGCTTTTCTCTTTTGTCTTCATGAAACTGTACTTGAGATTTCTGTGTGCCTTTTGAAACTGAGGATTTTCCCAGTTTAAAGTAATCTTTACTCTTTTGCTTCTAATTGGAACTGAGATAGTCTCAGGAACGTGTAACAAGAATGTATGAAGAGAAGAGCTATGAGTGGAGTAAAGTGGACATGGCATTTGATGACTGTGTGCTATGGCTTTTTCTAGATGGAAACAAAGAGGTCTGCAGCTCTTGTCAGCGTCTCTATTTGTACTGAGTTGCTGAAATTCACTTTTACTCAGCGGTTTCTCTGTCACCATCTGCTCCCTAGGCCACTGTGTTCCCAAGTAGAAATTGCAGCACACTTTAACAGCACAATTCTTTAGGGGAACAGCAAAACTTCATATTTGCTTTTCCCATATGTAAAAAGAAAATATGTAAATAAAAGGATTTGTTTATACAATGTGACATCCTTCCAACACAATAGCAACTGCCTCTTTCGACATGGTAAATTCACCATCTGCCACCTCTTTGTGAGCAGTTTCTGCCTTGCCTGGGCCTTGCGGTGTGTACACGTTGAGACCAAGGGTCCTGTTGCTGTACTGTGAGCTTGCTAAAGGGAAGTGGTGTAGCTGCAGTCTTGCTCTCAGCAGAAAGTGCTAGCTGGGCCTGATGGGACTGGTGTGGCTGCTGGATGTGTGGTACTCTGCATCTTCTGTAGAGCTCAGTAAAAGTAAGGATCTCTTGTTTGCATGCAGACCGGAAGAAACAGCTCTGACTGCAGTGCAACTCATTCTGTAGGGTTCACGACTTAGCATGTGTCTGCGGCTGTGGTGTAGGGACTATTCTCCTGCGCAACCCTGTGTTTCTTCTGTGGATATGCAGGCTGTTTGTGATGTGTCTGCAATTCTCTCTGCTCACTGTAATTTAGATCCTGATAAATAGGGGTGGAGTTTTGAATGTGCTGCTTTTGTTTTAAATTGGCAGATGGGAAAATTTTCATGCATAATTTTTGACTGGTTTGTGAAACATGAAAACCTATTATTGGTATTCACTTAGAAGCAAAATAAAGGACAATTTTGAGTTTATTAAAGCAGATAAATAGACGGTCACAGAAACAACCACTTGAATTGTGATCTGTAGTTGGTAGGACATTTTATAGTGGAATCGTTCTATAACATTCTCTTGCAAGGCTACTTATGTTCTCTCATTCAGTGTGTGTCATAAAGGCAACTGTATTGTTAGAGTGCTAGTTGTCAGTCAGAATGTGATTGAATTGTTTGCTCAAAACGCAGCAAAAGTAGTGGATTCTCAGCATGTAAAAAATTGCAAATTTAATTTTAGAAATATGCAAATGTTCCTAGGTATGATTAGACAAGCAAGCAGAGGTGACTGGAAATAAGAGGGATCTTGTCGTTAGCAGTGATGGAGGATATACACCTGAGTGGTAGTGAATTACAGTTTTGAATGCAGGCATTTGGTAAGTCACAGCCACGTTGCAACTTCATATCTATGAACAGATAGGCAGGTTTTTTAAGGGATGCCTTCCTATCCAGACCTTAATTCCTTTCATGAGACTTAAGAGTGCACTACACTTCTTTTTGTGTCTGTTAAGAACCTGTATGGTTAAACCCTGCCTCTGACTGAAAATGTTGAAACTGGAGCTGTTTCGGTTGAAAAATACTGAGCGTGCTCGGCCGTGGCAAAATGAACCTCAGGAGTAAAGGGGGTGGGGCCAGTTCCGTTCACACTGTACCTCACCTAAAAAATCCATTGCACAGGCTTATCCCAAAATCTTCGTTCGCGAAGTCTAGCCAACAACAACAACAACTGAAGTTGTTGATCTCGACTTAAAAAACTCAGAGGGAGAAGTAGTCTCTTGTGATGTATCTTTACAGAAATACTGAGCTCAGGCTTCAGTTAAGATATTTTATTGAACATTTTTGGTTAAAACCAAAGGATCTGGGACTTAACTTCATTTCAGAAGTTAATGTAGCCTGGACATATCTTTCGTAGTGTTTGTACACCATTCCCTGATGAAATTACAGGTACAGAAGGTTCTGTAATTTACTCATTTCTCTTGTACTTTCTCTGGATGGCATTGACTGTCAGATGGATCTTCCTTTTTAACTGATAATGCAACATAAGTGTTCATAACATTTTTCTCTAGTGTTTGGGACATTCAACAGTATTCACAGAAAAACTGTTCTGTGGATGTATTTTAAAGCAAAAAATGAAAACCCACAACAGCTTAGCAGAAGTATTAATTAAGAAAATGTATAATGCCACTCTTTATATCCTTAGATAAAGTACTGCCTTTTGGTAAAACAGTCTTTCTATTTGATATCAAAGTTCTTGAAGGTAATGATGCAAAGCTGCAGAATGCATCTTTCTGTAATACTGAAAACAAGTGATAGATAGTTGAATTATAGCTAGATGAATTATAAGACATGCATTTCTGACTGTGAAGTCTTCACACTCTTGGATTGTATATTGCTTGGATAAACTGTTTTTGTGTAGTGATGAAATTCTGCTCTCTGGAAAAATGCAATTATTTCTTGATAAGCGTTTTCCATACTAATGGTATCATACAAGCTTGCACTTAAGTGTGTATCCTGTTTTTTAAAGATGTGTGCTATCTGCAGAAACTTCCTGAGGATGACTCTTGGGCTATTTTCTCTTATCATTGCTCAACATTGACTACTTTTCTGCAGTTTATATTAAATTTAGTGTTTATGTATTTTTCTGGCTAGCATTATAGAGTAATTTGTATATTACAGTAATGCATAGTGAGTTGTGAAATAGTGTCTTTTCCATCACAAGTTAGTATTTCAAATACAAACTGTGTGGCACTGAATTCAGTTTCTTCAGAAGTTAAATTGATATTTCATTTCAGAAAGCAAACCTTTCCTTAAATGGGTAAGCAAGTAAGTTTTAACCCTCTTTACCAGTTAATAAATGTAATTTGGTAGGCTTGAAAAAGAACTGTTGAATGGGACAGACTGTATGTAGTGTGTTCAGTGTTAGAGAATGTGTCCTCTGATATGTGAGATATACAAATATATGTGTATTGCTGTCAGCAGTGAGAAGGTTCAGAGCTTGTTTCAGAGCTTCTGGACTGAAAACTGGAACACCCAAGTCTACGCTATCATTGTTACAAATCCCAGTCCCTGACAGATAAGTTGATTGTTTTGTTTGCACATGATGCTGCCTTTTTTTTTCTTTTCAGTAGATTTTATTTGTAGTTTTTGTTCTAAGACTGCTACCTTCCCCATTTTGAATTTATGCCTTTTAGTGTGGCTTTGTAATGCAGTGTATTTCTCAGCAGAATTAAGATTATTTTTCTAAAGGGAGTGATAAATAGGAACAAACAAAAGTTCCATAGAATTCTTGTTAGTTTAAAACAGACTTCATAGAATGTTTGTTTCAGTGAATTTCTTGATCAGGAAAGTTTCTAAGGTCTATGGGGAGTTTCATACTTAGTGCAAAGTTGGTCTATCCAGGAAAGCAGAGCCCAGTTGTGACATGTGCTGGAAACAAACTGGAATTTCAGCCGTGCTGTGCATACTGACAAGAGACTGTTCCATCGTAAGTACTTCAGAATTGACAGTCTTAATTTTATCTCATTTCTGAAAGGACTCTTCTGGGACAGGAACTGTGATCCACTTTTTGTGCACCATCTTTCACAAGGCTGCTGTGCTTTGGAATGGTATGACACAGGATCTTGCCAATGTAACTCGGCCTGCAGCAGTCTCAAGTGCTGTGTGTTGTACAGACACAGCAGTGCCTTTTCTGGTTTAACTTGTTTTGATCAGCATGAGGAAGAGAGGCAAAGGAGAACTATACTAGCAAGCACATGGCTTTGCCAGGGTAAACAGTATCTGTGCTGGTGCTGCTTCTACTGGTAAAATGGCGTTTACTGGTTTAGTCTGTCTGATTTTTCTTTTGATAAAAGATCTCAAAACTTTTGCTTCTGTTTTGTAGGGGAAAGAAATGCATCTGGTCGGATTTAATCAATAGCCCAGCTCTTAAATTTCTTTTTTTTTTAACTGATGAATATTTTGTATTCTTGCATAAGGTCATTTAGAAATGTCTTCCAAATTGCATTTTTTTGACTCTTGCATGACATATGTGAAATGTTAGAACTGAAAGGCACATGATCTGAAACTGTAAAGAATTTAAATTGTCTAGAAGTGTCTTTTTTTTTTTTTTTTTTTTTTTTTTTTTTGGAAAGCTGTTGTTTTCTTGAGTGTAAAAATTGAAGTTTGAATTAAGCTTAATTAGTTGCTGGAGCTAATGAATTATTGTAGTATATAGCTCTGGAACATGCTGTGGCTTGGTGAAGGTGGTGAGAACAATGGTTGGCTTTGTTTGAAAAGTGTTCTTCATTGCTGCTCCCCCCACATCTGTCCCTGCCAAAAAAAAAAAAAGAATACTTGATCATTTTGAGAATGAGTATTCTGACAAAGGCTTTGTAAATAAACTGAGGTAAGGTAATTAAAAGTTTGAATGGTGACAGTAGATTAAAGTGTTGCCTTGTCATACTTTGCAGTGCGTGATTTGCCATGCCTAGGCACTCACTTTTAATTGATAGGATACACATTGTGATTAGGAAAGATGGATTTGGGGCTGGATAGTGTTCTAGTGACTGCTGTCCGATTTGCTACAGCGGTATCTGTGTGAGCTGAGAAACAGGCTGACACAATGCACTTCTCAGTTTGTACTTTTGCAATATCCGTTGTGAACTGAAGCCTCTGTAAGCTTAAAATACAGGAGTCTCCAAGTCAGATCAGTCACCTCTCTTTCTCTTTAAAATAAGTAAATTAGGGAGGAGGGAAAAACTGAGGAAACATGTAGAGCCTCCACCTCCTAGAGTGGTTCTTTGGAAGAAGCAGGTTCTCTGAAAAACTCTGCTGTGTTAAAAATATTGTTTATTTGCACTAAGTAAACTGGGAGGTTGAACTTGTAACTATGTAGTAACTTTGAAACAAACCTTTGGTGTTATATCAGTTTTGACTCAAATCTTTTGTTGCTTTCATAGGTCTGTTCTGTGAGAATAAGCAAAACCTTACATTCTAAGGGCATCTCTTTTTCAGGTGGTATCATGGAAAACTTGACCGAACAATTGCAGAAGAACGTCTTCGACAAGCGGGGAAACCTGGAAGTTACCTTATTCGAGAGAGTGATCGGAGACCAGGTTCATTTGTGCTTTCATTCCTTAGTAAAACAAATGTCAATCATTTTAGGTGAGAATTAAATATTTTTTTTGAATACTGTGATCCATTTATATTTTGTTTCAGAACTCGATAAGATACAAGCAGAAAGCGATCATTGTATTATAATTTAGTATTTTCGATTCTTTATGCTTACATGGTACAGCTTCTTACTTGAGTTTGTTTTAAAATATGGTGCTTAAAAATTAGAAAATAAAGAACTTAAGTGTGAGGGAATTGACAATATCTGGATAGAGAAGCTAGTCTAAAGTGGTCTTGAACAGACCTAAATCAACACTCATGTTTCATTAGTCATCAAGGAGATTGAGTCTGTTATGTGGTAGCCATTGTAGTCACATGGAATAGTTAAAGTGCTGTCACATCTAGTTGCCTCCTTAATTGTGAGGGGAAACAAACAAACAAAGAAAGAACCTACCTCCAAGGAAAAGAAAAAGAGATTGTGTTTAATGACAGCTTTGCTGGAAACAACTTTCAACATGTGTTAGAATTAGTTGTTCTTAATAAAAGTAGCTCTTTATGCAAAGTTGTAACTAGGATTACTGTCGTCACCCTGTGCATTAGTAAGTTCATTTATTCTTTGGTGTAAATGAGGTATATTCTGAGAAGAGCTTGAAGATCAGTCAGCAAGTGAAGTACTGCAGTCTAATGTTTCTCTTTACCAAATAGGAAGGCAAACATTTCTTCATCAGTAAAAGAAGATTTTGTCAGTTGTCTTGATAACAGACAAGTCCAAAGCAAATCCTTTTATTTCTGAAAGTGGGAATTAGCTGAAATGCTACCTTATGAGGCACTGTGTGTATGGCTTGCAAGTATAGGGAGGCTTTGGTTGCATCTAGTGTGTGATGAAGTGTGATTCAGAGGTCCTGATGTACCATTGACATGAAGGTATCATTCTCTTTAAGTACAGACAGTATTACACACAAATGGTACATCAGGTTTGTATCTTGCCACCTGAGCTAGCAATTTTGGCTTCTCAGTTGTATGCATACTTATTTGGGAACTGCTTCCTGTGTAGCAGTAGAAGATAAGTAAACTGGGCCCATGCTTGCTTTCTCATGCTTTTTTGGAGTCTTGGATTATTTATAAGACCTTCTTTTGAAGTCAGTGTCAGGCAATTTACTGTTGATTCACATGCACCATGGAAGTGCTTCTGGTCTCTCAGATAGAAAATCTAATTATTTTTGATTCCTTAAGAAAAATATTTTTAATACTTAAAGAATCTTTAATTCCTGCAGTGTCCTTTGAAAGTTATATGCAGTTGTAGATGCTCATGTAGCGTATGATTGTGTCAAAAGCAAATATTTTTTCACTAACGTGTTGCCTTTTTTGATGAGTCAAAGTGATACAATCTATTTTGAGAGAAAATAATTATTTTTAATACTTTCTTTTGATGACTTTCTGTGATTGCAGAAATCTTTTTGTATTTGCTAACTCAGGGTTCTGAGGAAATGTTTCCCCTAAGCTTGATGACATAATAATCCAAAACACTAAATTTAATTTAGAACCTAATTCCTATCAAATAATTTGCCAAGCAGTCTTGAAGAATATATGCCAAATATGCCAAAATATCTGGCAACTCATTAGAGTTGCATTGTTTTGTGACTCTCCTTGCAGTGCTATATGCGTTTAAACTTTAGTCTCTGAAGATTCGTCTTTGTATACATTTTATATCACTGTTTTGGAGAAATAATTCAGTTCAAAGTATGCATTAAAGAATCTCTGTTTTAAGATAAAACATCAGCCTTAAAGAATAACAGTTCTGGAGGAATTCTTGGTTTTGTTTAACTACTGAAATGTTTGTGCAAGCTTTTTTTCCCATTAGTAATCAAAGTTTTAAATTGAGTATAGGGAGATACTTTGATTATTCTGAAGTAATTTCTTAACTTTTAGAATACATACTAAGCAAACTGTAACAAAATGACTAATTTTTGAGGTGTCAGTTTTCTGCATTATATAATCAAGTGTAATAATTTTTTGTTAAAATACTTTGCTACTTGGTTAAATTTATGCCTGCACACACCTATACAAGGTATGTGTTCTGCAAGATACAAATAAGTAGTATTGTGTCTACTAATGCATTACTTCAGATTTCCAGGACACTCTCACACACTTTTTTTTTGCCTTTCAGTTTCACTTAGTTCTGGCAAACGTACAGTCTTTTTCTGTGAATCAGCACTTTCTTCAGATAAGACTGGTATATGGTGCAATATATATATCTATAATTTTGAATGAAGTATTCATTAGCTAAAGTTCAGTTAAGTGTTTATAGAGGGCCTGTAATAGTTCATTTTGCTGAATGTAGTCATTGTTTTAAGAATGAAACACGATCCTAATCTTTTCTTTAAAAAAAAAATAGCCAAAAATTTTCTAATGTCAGTTATTTTTTTCAATTAACAGGATAATTGCCATGTGTGGAGACTATTACATTGGTGGACGTCGTTTTGCTTCGCTCTCAGACCTGATTGGTTATTACAGTCACGTGTCCTGTTTACTGAAAGGGGAAAAACTGTTATTTCCAGTAGCACCTCCAGAGGCAAGTTGTAAAATTTTATAGTAAAGTTCTGAATTGCAACTTACTTAAATGTTCATAACTTTAATCACGATTCACAGTTCTCTTTGCGAGAAATATTTTTAAAAGTTTCCTGTAGTTCTGCAAAGGCATATGTGGAAGTATAAGGAATATAAAAATGCATATTTACTGCTACGAAGTAATGATTAAAAACCCCTGCTGTTTAATGAAAATACATAATGAAAAAGCTAGATGGGTTGCAGTTGTATGCAAGTGAGGTGACAGCCTTATAAGTCGGCAGAGATAAACAAAAAAGTGAGCAGTTCTTGGCTAGTAAAGAACACTGTTGTAATGAAACTTTCACTGATTTGTAGTATTTTGTGTATCAAACAATGGTTTCAAAATATGCAGCCTAGAGATAACCAAGGTTTCTTTCATATGCCCATCCTTAAAACAATGTAAGTAATTAAAATGAAATATCCCCCACAGTGAAACCCAAAACCTAAATAAAGATGTTCCTGAATGTTAATCTTATGGATGTTTCTTCCACTCTAAGTCGGGGCGGGGAGGAGCTCTCTTACCTGAGTGTTTGAGCTTGGAAAACTTAAAACTGGCAAATGATGTTACCAGTCTTTTGCCTCAGGATAAGTTAATACGGGGAAGAAAGATTGTATACTATAAAAAGGGAAAAGTAAAATCTTTGCTCTCCTCTCTTGAATTGTAGCCTGTGGAGGACAGAAGGAGAGTTCGAGCAATCCTACCTTACACCAAAGTGCCAGAAACTGATGAAATAAGGTATGTTTGGATAATAGCCATATCTAAAAAATTCTCAAGAGTATTTATAAATCTTGAGGATTTAAGTATTCATATGTTCATATGCAAATACTGTCCAGCTGCATCTCTAAGTTTAACACAGATTAAAGGATGATGNTTTTTTTTTTGTTTTTTTTTTTGGTAAGGAAACAGTGAGGCTTCTTATTCTCAGTATATTTCTTTATAGTAATTTTAAGGGAAGGTATGTTAGGATTAGGGAAATAAAGTTAGTAATTTTACAGTTTTGAAAAACCCTTAATTTCTACAAAAAGAATAAATTTGTGTGAAAGAATTCTCTGTGGAAATACTTTACTTTGAGTCTGTGAAAGAAATGAGCTAGGCTTTTTTCCTGAACTGCCACAAAACTATTTAGTAGATAAGTAGTTTAAGGCAAACAATTATGACCACTAGAAAGAGAAATGAACCTTGACTACTCATAAATTTAAGAACATAAAAAAAGAGTCTTTCTGTAGATGAACATTGTATGTTTATTTGCAATTGTTACTGCTTTCTTGAGATGATTTTTTTTTCAGATGGAAAAGTACAAGTATTTGAAAGAGATTTGTAGTGATTTCTAATCTTGCTAAGGTGGCAATCCTGGTTTCATAACTTGATGTAATACATCAGTTGAATTGGGAATTGGCTTGGGTTGGGACTGTTGTCTAAAATCTAGCAAAAGATATCCTCATTGTGTCAGAAAATGTATTTCAAGGCTTGCAACCCAGTCCTTTCTGACTCTTTAAATGGTGATATTTAATGAGGATATTTGTTACTGCGATTACTTTAAGAAGATGGTAAGATAGGGAAGGGCCTCTCTGGGGGTTTATTGCAAGCAAGGCTTCCTGCTATGTGTGAAAATAAAAAGAGAGGAGGGGCTTAACCTAGAGAAAAGGAGGCTCAGGAGTGAACTTACCGCTCTGCAACTCCCTGAAAGGAGGATGTAACCAGGTGGGAGTTGGTCTCTTCTCCCAGGCAGCTAGTGATAGGATGAAAGGACAGAGTCTTAAGCTATGCCAAGGGAGCATTAAGTTGGACATTAGGAGTATTTTCTTCACAGAAAGGTTTATTAGATATTGGAATGAACTGCCCAAGGAATTAGCGGAGTCACCATCCCTGGAGATGTTTAAGGAAACAGTGGATGTGACACTCAGTGCCATGGTCTAGTTGACAAGGTGATGTTTGATCATGGGGTGGACTCTATGGTCTTAGTTTTCTTTTCCAATCCAGCTGATTCTGTGATTCTTTGTATTAATGCTTCTTACGCATTTCGTATACCTGATTGTATGGCTCTTGGGTAATTGTGTTGCGCTCTTCTAGTATTATTTATCTTCATATGTAAGAACATAAAGAATAGATATTCCACAGCTTCTGTTATGCAAGATTATTTTTCAATGAAAGAAATGCTACTTTCTGAAAGACTATATAGATGATTATTTTACTTATGTTTAGTATTTGATCTCTCTAGATATAAGAACAGTATTACTGTCTTTTAATATTGTGATATTTTTGTTTCATATATAATTTTTGATATGATGTTTTATACATCATATTCATACTTTGAAGTTGACAGCACTGAAGTATATATTCGATACTAAACATAAAAAAATATAAAAACGTATATGTAGAAACCTCTTAACTGTGAGGAGAAATACACATGATGTGCATGGGATATCAGTTCATGCATATTTTGTGGAAATGATACTCAAGAGTTAACTGTGTTCATTGGACTCCATATTATGATTGTATTTCTGATTTAAATCTTGCTGTAATCCTCTTCAGTTTCCTTAAAGGAGACATGTTTATTGTCCATAATGAATTGGAAGATGGTTGGATGTGGGTTACAAACCTACGGACAGATGAACAAGGTCTTATTGTAGAAGACCTGGTAGAAGAAGTGGTAAGTAATTTTTGTATTCAAATTTCTTAAGTGGCTGAGATTTCTGTATCAGTAATATTTGAATAAATGAAAACTTTAATTGCCTGTTTTCTAATTGTGTGCTTTTCTAAGCCTAATAATTTGATCTAGTAATTCTTAAATACCACAACAAATCTAATTCAGTATCAAAAATACTTATTCATGTGTTGTCTAAAGATAAGTAGAAATGAAGGGTGCTGTAAATTTGCTGAGCACTTCCCTGAACTGGACTGTCCTGGAGAAGAATCTACTACTCATTTTAATTGCATTTCTTTCTTAAAATTGCCATGAAATGTTCACAAACTCTACAAAATGTAATTTTGCATTGTGGTAGATATTTCTGTTTTTACAAGGGTAAAATTTGGGTTACAAATTCAGTGATGAGAAATAAAAAAGAAAAATATTTGTTTATTATATTTTTGTGCACAGTGTGTTTTGCTGGTAGCAGTGTTACCTGAGGTGCTTCTCACAGACCTGTGTCAGGATGTGAATGGCTAAATTGAAGTGGCAATACTAGACTACTGATCTGTAGACTGATAGATCAGTGGCTAATTTTAGCTGAGGAGAGTTGGGATTTTAGGTTACCACCTCTAAAGGACTTGAAACATGATAGAAACAGTTCTCAGAAATAACATATTTTGACTGAATTTCCATTTAATGAATGAAGAGGAAAACTTTTCATAGAAATACAGTAAGTCCTTTAGTTCAAAAGTGCCTCAGACTTCTAAATGTTTGGGGTTTTCTCTACAAAAGGTCTTAACTTACAACATTTCAATTCTTTGAATTGAGCTGTACTCATGTTGTCATGCGCTTATTATGTTAATTTTCTCATAGGGAAGAGAAGAAGATCCTCATGAAGGCAAAATGTAAGGATTTTTGTTTTGTTATTAAAAGCAATCATAATTGTTCATAAACTACAATTATTGAGATTTCTGAGCTTTTGGGGAAGTGACAATAAATACTTTTTTCATCTAAAGACTTTTTTTATATACTAGCTGCTGGAGATACACAGATAATTAACATGGAGAGTCCTGTCATAGTTGTGCTTACTGCTAATGGATATTGCAGTGTTAAAATCTTAGATATCTGAGTCCATGTATGATCACTTTCAGCCAAAATATGCACAGTGGAGTATTTCTTGAACACAGTTGCCTGGGAGATAACAACTCTTAAGTACTGGAGGAAGAGCCAAGTACTATTAGAAAAATGTCTGTTAACTTCATTGGTGGTAGTGTTGATCTGCCGAAAGATAGAGGGGCTCTGCAGAGGCATCTGGGCAGTCTGGATGGATGGGCTGAGGCCAGTGGTACGAGACTCCACAAGGTCAAGTGATGGTTCCTATCCTTGGGTCACAACACCCCCCGTCAGCACTACAGGTGGGAAGAAGAGTGGATAGAAAATTGCCTGGTGTAAAAGGACTTGAGGGTGCTGGTTGACAGTGACTGAACATAAGCCAGCATGCGGCCAAGAAGGCCAGTGACATCCTGCTTGCTGTCAGTGATAGTGTGGCCAGCAGGACCAGGGTAGTGATTGTTCCTCTGTAATGGGTACTCGTGAAGTACTCAAATCCTGTGTTCAGTTTTTGGCCCCTCAGGGCAAGAAAGACATTGAGGTGCTGGTGCTGCCCAGAGAAGGGCAGTGGAACCGGGGAAGGGTCTGAAGCACAAGTCTGATGAGCAGCTCAGGGAGTTGGGGGCCCCAACCTGGAGAAGAGAAAACTCGGGGGGTGGACCTTACTGCTCTGACTGAATGGTAGTTGTAGGCAGGTCTATATCTCTTCTCCCAGGTAACAAGTGATAGGACAAGAGGAAATGGCTTCAAGTTGCACCAGGGGAGAATTAGATTGGATATCAGGGAAAATGTCTTCACTGAAAAGGTTGTCAAGCCCTGGAACAGGCTACCCGGGGCAGTGGTGGAATCAATATCCCTAGGGGGGTTTAAAATGATCATCTGAAAGGTCTTTTCCAACCCAAAGAATTCCATGGTCATACAAAGTAAAGATGAGTGACAAAAAAATTCCATGGTGGTTTGATTATTTAATGTGGTGTCCTTGTTTGTTGTATTTCCACTTGCTTCTTTTTTGTTGTTGCCCACTTTTTAGTCTCCAAGAGGCTGGTGGCTACAGGAGGCATTTCACTGGTATGTTTGTTGTGTACTGAGTTCTGCTAGTCAATTTGGCAGTATGGATCCCTTATAATGTGGATATTTTTATTTATTTGTTTGTAAAGTAGCTTTTAGCAGATGTCTGAGGCTTTGATACTGTCTTTCAACATTCATTTGTCTTTCAGAAGAATCCAGAGGAGATTGCTTTGAGCATACCCTCTAAAGTTAGTACAGAAAGAAAATTAGAAATTGGGCACTTCTCTCATACATAAAGAAGCCATATTTTTAGCTTTCATTTGAATACAGAATAATAAATTGTAGCATATAGCAGTGATAGCAACTGAACAGTGTCAGACTGAGACTAGGCAGAGGCTGCTGAACTTTTATAGGATACTACTCTCACACAGGACTCTGGGAAGGTACAAGGTGTGCGATCAAAGCAGTTTGTATGCATTAACCTAATAAATCTACGTTTTATTTCCACAGCTCTGGCAAATGTGAGGTTTTCTTTACAGTGTTTAACTTCCTTGCATTCTTCTTTTAACTTCTGTGGATTTCATGATTCAAGTAAATTGCTATATGATGCTGGCCAGATAATGCCTATCAAAGTACCTACCTTTAGACAATTTCTTTTAATCTTTAAACACAGTAGGATTTGAACATTAGCTCCACATGTTGGATATTTTTATTGAAATTATGTATATACCTGTTAATGTTACTTTTTCATTCAGGTAGAACAGAATCATTAAGTAGCATAATCATTATCTCATCTGTATATACTTGGTATTTTTATGTAAAGGTTGATTCATAGGCTTCAGAACCTTGGATGTAAACACAACCCAAAAAAGAGAAGTGGTAGTCTTGCTTGCTAATTTTTCTCTTCATCTTTGTTAAGATGGTTCCATGGGAAGATCTCCAAACAAGAGGCTTACAACTTGCTGATGACAGGTACATGTATTTCTAATTGAAGTACAGTGATAATGAAATGGCACAAGGCAATCCTATTAATACCATAGTGTGGCAAAACTTCCTTTTATATCTGAACATACATGAGACTCCTAGACTCCCCAATCCCTGTGGTTGTTACCTCAGTAGAATACTACATTGGAGGAAAACTGTTATGGCTGTGAGTACTGAGTATGTTCTTAAGCATAGTTAATCTAATAATTTCTAAATTAATATATGTGTAATCAATTATTTCACTTGCTGATGTCTTTTTCAAAATGCTATGGAAACTATGCTTTTATATACCTAGAGGAAAATACATAATGAAAATATCTTACACTTTCCTAAAGCAGATATTTCTTTAAACAAAAACATTAATAATTCAAACCCATATTGTTTAATAGCAACTTTAAATACTGGATCAGAATTTTTTTTAAATGTTATCAAACTTTTTTTAATGCATTTCTAAAGAAGTTGAGAAAATGTGTATAGATTGCAAGGTACAGCTAAACCATTTTTAATTAATTGGTTTAGTACTAGGTCACCTGGTTGGAGATCACTTCTGGAATTTACCTTGTAGGCTTTATATTTCTTCAAGTGTGCAATTCTTCCTAATTTCTGTAGAAATAGATTTAATAGGGGTTTATATAGAATGCTAAGAAAATTAACACTATTATGGTATCTCTTCAGTTGGTCAGGTGTGCAGTTTTCTTGTGAGGCCTTCAGATAATACCCCTGGTGATTATTCACTTTATTTTCGGACAAGTGAAAATATTCAGCGTTTTAAAATATGTCCAACATCAAACAATCAGTTTATGATGGGAGGCAGATACTATAATAGGTAAGTTTTGATGGCAGAAGGAATTGTTTGTATTTTATACTTGTATAACTTCTTCCTGATAATTATTTAATGTTGTGATATTAAGACTGTCATTTTTGCTATACTTACTATTTTCCCTAACTTCCTTAGTAGTTACAAGTAACTGAACAAATTCTTACAGCTTAAAGAGCCTAAGTGTAAGGTTTTTTCTGTTGAAAAGTCCTGTTGAAGTCTGTTGAAGTCCTTCTGCAAACCAGTTGTTTCTCACTGTAAATTGTGGACTGAAAGGGTCGTTGGGGATCTGTAATTAAGAGAATGCTCTGTTGGAAGTAGCTTGGAAGCTATTCAGTGTATTTTTGTCTATTTGAAAAGGGAAAAGTGTGTTAATTTTATCAAAGGCAGTAGAGTTTTCAAATTCTAGAAATGAATGTCTACAAGAAAGGGGAAAAACCTCTTCATTGCTGGGGAAAAAGAATCCCATTTAATTCCATTGTAATACGTGTGATACTTGGAAGAGAAATCCAGATCCCTTCATTTAGAGATAGCAAACTTGAGACACATTTGTTTTGCCATTGGTGCAAAAATACCTCATTTTTCTTTCTTTCTTTTAGCAGAAATTACTGTTAAGTTTCCCCTTTTGTGGGAAAAACTGTTAGTACACCTCCTTCCTTGGTAGTGTTGTTTTTAGAGTTGCTGCAGATGGAAGACTTCTCAAGTAGTGAAAACTGGCCTTCCATTTTTAACAGAGAGCATTGCCTGTCTCAAAAAATCCGTGCTTTTCCAGTCTTGGTCACGTAGAACCTAGGACATTCTTCATCCCAGTGGAGAATTTAGCTAAATTCCAGCTTGGCTTCTGAGTGCGTAGAAATAGAGTAGAGTATGAGAAAATGTCAAGGTCTCCTCACTAAGAAGTTCAGTGGAGTTTATCATAGGACTTCATGTGGATGATGGTTTGAGTGTAAAAAGCTGGACCCTGGATAATAATCTACTAGCTGAATCAAAATAAATTGTATTGTGATGAACTGAATTATACAAGTTTAACATTCTTTTAAATTTAGCAGTGTATAGAATTGGTATCAATAAATTCAGCTTTCTGTCTTTTGTTATTTGAAATGTCAGTTGTTAAAATAATTTTCAAATAATACTTAAAATATTAAAATATTAAAAAGTTACACTGTTCATGGTGTTCACGGTTCATGAATGAGATACTATTCAAATCATCCAAGAAACTGAGACCTGGGGAATATGACAAGCCCTATGCTGAGCATTTTAAAATTGCCAGTAACTGTTAAGGTAGTGTTGAGATCCATTTCTGTTTATCAAACCAAGACTAGCAGTATTGTTCTTAAATTCATAGTTATTTATGCCTTCCTTTATGCACTTTGTGTAAGTAGGATTTCTGTTGCTGTCAAACAATGAAGAAAACTGGTTCATTTTTCTGTCCCCTGGATATATTTTGTTTCGCTTGATGTTTCACATGTTAGATAACTGATCATCTGCAGATTCACATTCTGTAGCGTACGTGTCTGGAGACAAATGGTGCCTTTGCATTCCAGTGTTCAGGCATTTGACCTGATGTAGTGGTAAGGCAATATACAGGTGCCCATCTGAATTGAATGGAATCAGAGACTGCAGATCCAAGTGCTTAGTGGCTCCATCATGGCATGGAGTTCTAGTCTATATGGTACTCTTGATTACAAAAGGAGTTTTTAAATACAGCCAACTTTATTCTTCAGCCCATATTAGAAAGTTGGGAGAAATTAGGGACTTGCTCATTGCATTGAGGAATTTCTGCTGGCGTTTTTAATCAAAGAAGGAGAGGATGCATTGACAGTAAAGGTATTTCTGATGCAATGAGTTTGTAAAATTATGCAATGCTGTATTATTGATTACAGAACGTTGGCAGTAGCTATTCAACCTGTTAAAAATAATGTCATTATTTTCTGTAGTGTGACACAAATTTAAATTCTTATGCAGAAAATAGCATATGCATCTCAGATACAATTGAAATTAATTATTTGATTTCACTGAAACTGAAAGAAATGTCATTCTACATACTTTAAAAATACTTATGGGAAGATTGTTATATCATGCTTGCACTAGTTCATACCTTCAGAATGAGAGGGAGAGAAAAATGGACTAAGAACCTTTGATATGGCTGTATTCAGACTTGTTTGAGATTATTTTTGCAGTATCAGCTATTGTTCCTGTGCTGAACACATGCCTTGTTTGTTATCTTTGCACACACAGCTGAGTATGCACAAACTGAGAAGACAGTAATTTTTATCTACTTAATTACTTAGCTTTTTTTAATTGATATTTTGCGTACAGATGATTAATTTCTGTTGATGTCAGTGTTGCTATTCTTTATTACAGTATCGATTTCAGTAACTGCAATAACAAAAGCAATTTAAGTCCCTTGAACTTCAGTTTGTATCTGTCATGACTTCTCTCCTAAGCTTTCCAAGTGCAATTGTAATCTGAGTCTGGTGATTAGAATGAATGCTTCCCTGGAGTGGAGTGCTACTGATTGAGTATTAATTAACAAGATAGCTCAGTGATTTCAAAGTATAATCCTCTGTATTCTGTTCTCATCCTCCGAGAAAGAGATTGCACATAATTTGGAATATTTCCCATTCTCTTTCCCTAGTTACTCTAGGGCTTGGAAATTTATTGCCAATAATAGCTATTTTCACGTGGTTGGAAAGTGGGTAATGCACATGTGCTACTTGCTTGTGGAAAGTGCAGTGGCCTCATTTGGCATTTTAAGCAACTCATTAAAATACTTTGCAGAATTTAGGATTAGTACATTCTGAATACAGTTTTGTGAACTTTCTTGACTTCAGTGTATTAGCAAATTCTCATTGCTACAAATAAGATTATGGTGATTAACACTTGATTGTATTAAAACTTCATGAGAAAGTTTTTTGTAGTTGTATGGAAAAACAGATTCTCAAGCAGAGGAAAAATTAACAAGTTTAACATTTCAATTATTTTTTTCTCACTGGAACAGTATTGCTGACATCATTGAGCACTATAGAAAGGAACAGATTGTTGAAGGATATTACCTAAAAGATCCTGTTCCAACACAGGTAAGATTTTATCTCTGAGCATTTAATATTGAAGTCACAGATTGAATCATTATCAAATCAGTTTATGACCTGCATTACAGCAGAGATACCAGTAGCAGTTAAACAGCATCATCTCTTGTTTTATTGTTTTCAGCTGAGTGGTTTCTTTTTGTTTTATCCTTGAATGCATTCACTTACCAAAGGTTGGCTTGTAGTCAACAGAAAATATGGTAAGCTCACTCTGTCCTGTGAGGTGTTCAGGCCCTGCTCTGTGCACCTAACTCTAGTCCTTGGCTCAGCTGTGCTGTGATTAGTCCCATACTGGGGACTAAGGTAAGCAGTCTGCCCTTCTCTCTTCTGTATCTGGGGTTGTTCTTCTGTCGGAGGAAACCTCTATATACAGAAAAACCTCAAAGGTGGTTTCAGGGTTGGGATTGCAGCACTTGTCCGCTTGCCCCATTGCAGAAGTTGATTCTAAGAAATCACCAATAAAACACACTCCATGTCACGTAGCATTTCATGAGCTTCTAGTGAGTAGTAACGTTTACATGCATATCCTTCTTTGTTCCCAAGCTTTCCTGTTTCAATGGTTAGAAATTTGCCTTCATGTCTCCCCTAAATAATGTTACAGTCAATTCATATCCCTTTGTGAGATCTTTCATATTAATACAGGAACATTTCCTCTGTTCATCAAGTAAAGCACTCCAAAGCTGATCCTGTCACTTTATACTATTGTTGTAGCTGCCCTGCTGCCACTAATTTCACAATGAACTAGTCTTTCTTCAACACAGTGGACCAGAATAGTTTAGAGATCATGTCAAGGGTAATTCCCTTTCTGGAAAGCACTTAACAAATATCCTAGAATATATGTAATTTTCTGTGGTGAGTTGATCGTGGTGAGCAGCTAAGGACTCACACCTGTGTTTGCTCACTCCCTATTCCTGTGGAATGGGAGCTTAAAGCAAAAGAACTTCTGGGTTGAGATAAATACAGTTTAATAAGCAGAGAAAGGGGTGGTAGGTATGAGTGATGATGGAAAGGCCATCACTCACCACCTCCCACAAGCAGATTGGTGCCCAGCCAGTCTCTGGGCAGTGGTCACTAAGCCACCTTCCCACACACACACACATGCAGTTTTACTGTTGATTGTGATGTTATGTGACAGGGAATATCCTTCTGTTGTCATCATCTGTCCTGGCTGTCTTTGCTCCCATCATCCAAGCCACTTCACTGAGGTGAGAATGGAGAGGGAAATGGAGAAGGCCTTCAGACTGTGCAGGCACTGATCCACAAGAGACAGAACACTGGTGTGTTCCCAACACTGTTTTAGGCACAAAAATAAAACACCAGCACCTTAGGAGCTGCCATGACAAGTAAAGTCCATCAAAGTAAGACCCACATATTGGCATAGCCACTTTACATCATAGCCCAGTCCTCCAGTGAATGACTCAGCTGTTCAAGTGTCACATATTCTACTGAAAGTATCAACAGTTGTAACTGGTATGTTGCACTAGTGGATGTGCACTTTGCTATTCCAGTCTTTTCTATATTGTTAATTGTGTTTTGTCCTTCCACCTGTTTGCTGCTGTTAAACTGCCCTGGGTAATGTAGTTGGGACAGAAAGCAAATATAAATTCCAAGACTGCTCCTTGGAAAACTTCGCTAGTAACTTCACTCATGCTCTACAATTCCTTTTGACTCATGGCAGTAACTCTTCATTTTAGCTTTTTGCATATGCACTTAGGGTTTCTGTGTTAGTAAACTCTGCATTGATGAATTTTGCATGTGAGAGTAATTCAGATACTTTTAAACAAAGTCACAGGTACTACTGTGACTTTGTTTAAAAATTTAGTGATTACTAGTGGAGTTAATGTTCAGCTTTGTGTTCTCTCCCTTCCACATATGACCATGCTGTTTTTGAAAGGGAAAAAGAATTCCAAAGTTTTGTGATCTTTTAGAATCAGTCTGATTGACTTCCCACATCTAATATGAAATTTACTTTAAAATATTTGTTGCTGACTTTGTTGTTTCGTACACTGCTCCTTGTGTAGTTATGTTATGGACATTATCTTGAGCTCATAACATTTGGATGTTGCTTCCATTGTAGCTCCTGTAATTCCTGTTAGTACTACTAAATTATTTTTCATCTTGCTTGTGTTGTTTTGTTTAAAATCATAGTTTTTGTATATATCTGAGCAGGAAGAAAAATAGACTATATATGTAAAAATCAGCTCATATGTCTTTCTTCATCTCAATGCTGTTCTCACTGCTTGACAGTCTTTCTTTTCATGTTTTCTTATGGATAAAGAACTTTTGGTGATCCGCTTACTTCATAAGCTCAGACTTGGCTCTGGTTTTGGCCATTCTTGTTTATTACTTTTGTTTCCAGATCCTACCATCTTCTGTGTGAATGTATCCTTTTTCTGTTTCCTGTTTCTGCTTTCTTCTCCTGTCTTGAGGTCTCCTCACTTAGGTCATGTGAGTTCTACTGAGATTAATGAAGGACTGTGCCATTTTCATTGTGGTCTGCACCATTTTTCTTGCTTCAGAGTTTATATATGAATACTTGGCCCCACAAGTTTTGGGAGAAGACAGAAACTAGCTAAATTTTAAAGGCTTGCATGGATTTTACAGAAACCACAGCAAAAAATCCTGCTTTTTCTTTGTCAGTGTTAATATGGAAATAGTTATACTACATTTATAGCAAGTTTCTTGTATGAAAAATTATATTGCTTTATTAAAATATATTGAGAGAACAATAGTAGTGTGTTGGTAACATTCAGTGAGTTGACCCTGTCTGCAACTTCATAGTCTGTTTTTTTTTTAAATGGCATTTTCTGAATTTATAGTGTATACTTATTTATACTTATTTATACTTATTCTTGTTCCCCAGCACCAAGAGCAAGTGCTTAATGATACATTGGATGGAAGAGAAATCTACAATACAATCCGTCGGAAAACAAAGGATGCTTTTTATAAAAATATTGTCAAAAAAGGTTATCTTTTGAAAAAAAGTGAGTTATGTTTGCTTCTGTTATTTCTTTTCTTTAAGAAAAATGGCACAGATAAAATCATAGAGTATCTTAAATAGGAAGGGACCCATAAGATCATGATCCTCTTGGGTGTGCCAAAAGAAAATCGACATGACTGAGAGTGTTGTCCAGATGCTCCTTGAACCCTGACAGGCTTGTTACTCTGAGCATTTCTCTGGGGAGCCTATTCAGAGGACAAGCCACTCTCTTAGTGAAGAAATTTTTCTTAAGGTCCAGCCTCAAGTTTCCCTGCTGCATTTTCATTCCATTTCCTTGCACCCTATTGCTCGTCAGCAGAGGTGGGGCATCAGCACCTCTTAGCTGAACATTCATACCTAGTGTGGTTATTATAGTGGTGGTACTAGACAGAGCAAAACTGGAGTGGGCAAAAGGTTCTAGAAAGTGTGTGAGGAGTATGAAAGATCTTTTTCCCTAAGTAGGATGTGAATAGAACAACATGATACCTGAAATTATATGCAGTGTGAAAATGTTGGTTGGTAGTTGTTCTGAAAAAAATGGGAGCACATAATAAAAACTAGGCATCCTCGTCATGGTAAAAACTCATTAAATGAAGTATATTTTCATAAAGTGTTTGTTTTTATATGGAGTAATTCTAACCAATAGACCAGGTTTGAGAGAACTAGTGTGAATCTGTGCATTCATTGTAGAGCACAACTGGTTTAATCTTGTTATTCCAAGTTAGGCCATATGTTTTACATCTTAAATTTAAAATGTGTAGTCTGCCATACAAAGGATATAGTGATTTCTTAGGGTTTTGACACTGACAGTTTCAACATAACATAAATAAATTAAAAGCTGACAGTTTGACTTATCTCAGTATAATCCTAAAGAATTGCCATTGAGCAAGTCTTGGAATTTCCAAGGAAGCTAGTCCCTTACCAAGTGTTTTGTTTCTACTTACTAAAAAAAGTTAACGTTACTAGAGGCAGAAAAAATATCTAACAAAATTTCCACAAGTCACAAAAAGTTACAGATAATGATCTGGATAGTGACCAAACATGAGAAAGAAGGTAGGATTTTACATATAGCCAAATAAAACACATTAAAAAAAACCCAAACTCTGCCCATTGTACAGAATCAGGAAAGCTATTCTGTTTAGAATGGTGATTGTGAGAGACAAAAGTGTAGAGAGATGTTTTAGGGTGAGGTATCAAACAAGAGTGAATTGGAAACATATGGCTGAAAGAGAGAAATAAATTGTGCAAATAAGGATACTGAGTACTTTTAGAGAGATTCACTTATTTAATAAATGCAGTGAAATCAGTTGTTCATCAAGGTGTTGTGTACTAAACGGATGTTACGTTTGTCTTTTGAAAATGGTGTTTGTACTGGTTTATTGAGGCCTTAGTTTATTTCTGATGATTAAAATATATAAAGGCTAAATGTTTCTTCTGCATGGTACTCTGACTTAACACATTATTATTTAGTTGCAGTAAATTCCTAATGCATTGCAGTTCAGGGACTCTTTACCCTGAAACAAGTGGAACCAGCCAAATTCTTAGATACAGTTGTGTTGGGGACTTGATTTGCATACAATACAATCTCATTTCTGTTCTTCAGCCATACTGTTTTAAGATTCTGTAATGCAATCTGTTAAACACTGGTCAGAATTTAGGAGTTTCTTTCTCCTGTTGAGTCTGTTTCTTAATAAAAATGTAACAAATGACATCCATAGTGTCATTATTTGCAATATGTGTAGATACAGTTGTAACAGTGGCAGGAACTCACAGTTCAGGCAGTTTATATGCACTTGGTTAATCCTGTTGAGATCACTGTATATGTGTAAGGAGCCTTTTGCAAGTCTACCTCTATCTGTGAGAAAGGTCTGCCTTTTGCAACATACAGTGTAAAACTGAGTATGTATTCTGATATTATAACTCATGTGATTACCTGTACATTGTTCTTCTGTTTGGAATTTGACAAAAACTTTACTGCCCTCTTCTCTTTTCTTCATTTACAAAATTTACATGTCCTTTTAAACAGTATTGTAACTTTTTGATTGACTCCTGTACAGGTAAAGGAAAAAGATGGAAAAACTTGTACTTTATATTAGAGGGAAATGATGCCCAGCTTATTTATTTTGAAAGTGAAAAACGAGCCACAAAACCCAAAGGACTAATAGACCTTAGCGTGTGTTCCGTCTATGGAGTACATGACAGTTTGTTTGGCAGGTAGGACACTGGCAATTTTTTTAATCCTCTTGAACTAAGAGTTGACAAGAATAAGAAGTTTGTGCAAGAAGTTCTGCATTCTTTTGATAGGTATTTGAAAGCTAACTTGGTTAGACAAAGTCTGTAAGTGCTTTTCTACGTAAGAATAAGTACTTGGTTACATTTGACCAACCTAATAGTAAACTAGTTCATATAGGTAAACATCCTCAGAAAGCTTTTTGCATGATTGCTGTATTCAGAGATGTATTTGATGTGAAAATTATTTACTGTAATATTTGGATATTCAAAGTATGGTAACCACAAGGGATGTGATTATCAGCAAGGAAACTGAGAATCAAAAGTCTTTCAGATATCGTTAATAACAAGAAAGAATTTACGTATTTGTTCATTGGTAGTCACAAAAACGACTTCACTGGCCTGTATTACGATGTTTTATAGAAGAAATAAGTATGTTTGCTTATCTAGAAAATCACAGAAATTAGAAATTCTAGTTATCCTGAGTATCTTAGTATTTATTAAAAATTATACATAGTCAACTTATAGTCAGTTTTGTGAAAAAAACTTCGAGACACGCTTAAAATTAGTGGCATTTCTTAAACTGCAAAGACTGGTGTTTTGTTTTACCTGTTTAGGTTCTTTTTAAAATCTTCAATAATTTTGAAAAAAAAACAAACCACACAAACAAAACCAAAAGAACACAAAAAAACCCCCCAAAACAAACCAACTAACCAAAAAAAAAAACCAAACCAAAACCAAAAAAACCCCCACAAAACCAAACCAACCAAACCAAAAACCAAAAAACAAACAATGACAAAAAAACCCCTCCTCCCCGCCCCCCAAAAGAGAACTACTGGAATGAAGAGCATATATAAGGAGTACCTAAAATAATGACTGATATGTTCCTTTTGTAGGTTCATGATTATACAGGAAATGTCATTGTATATTGTAATAAAAGAAAATTTTGGTTATGTTTCTTAAACAACTTTTAAAAAACCCTCTGGTTGGTAGAGTGTAGTTGGGCACTAGGTGGTACTGCAGGTAGGTTGGAGATCATCAGTGATTTCAAGAAGCTTAGGAAGCTGTTAGTGAGGAACTGCAGCTCAGACAAAGCACTTCCTGCACTTTGGATAATTGGTAAAAAACTGCCTTTGCCCTTTCCTTGGAAATACAGTGAAGTCTGTACTTCTGCAGCATTTAAGGTTGTGGAGGTTTGTGTCACATACACTTAATGTTTGGTGTGTGATCCAGTACACACTTCATTGGTCTTGAGAGCTATGGGACACAGTCAGATAGGGGATGTCCTTGGTTAATACTGTTTCCTGAAAGATCAAATCCTTAATGTAATCTTAACTACTTGTGAACTAATGCTGAGCCTCTTCTGCTTTTAAGCTCTCTAAGAATAGTCCTTGTTGACAAGTCTTTTCAGATGTCTGATTTTTTTTTTGCTTTGACTGTAAGTCAGCATACGTGCTTGTTTAGTAGAGACCATTCTTAAAGTTTATCACTATTCTGAAGGAGGCTGCTTGTACTGAAGTGTGGTTTTCTTAAAATGATATCATACATTCAAAAACAAAATGCAGCTTTGAAGGATCTGAAAAATCTTTTCCATGGAGTTCTTCCTCTTTCCATGTGTGATGATGACATGTGGATGAAGAAAAATTGATGCCATAATCCATGTTCCTTACAGAAATCTGTTAGTTAGTTCAGTGTAAACTTTGTTTTGGCACAGATCAAGTGAAGGTGTCCATTAATATGTGAAGATTAATGAAACTTTTGTTTTTGTTTATTTTTAAGGCCAAACTGTTTTCAGATAGTAGTTCAGCACTTTAGTGAAGAGCATTACATCTTTTACTTTGCAGGCGAAACTCCAGAACAAGCACAGGTGAGAGCTTTTGTTGCTAAGATTAAAGAAGTAACTGTTTGTCTTGTTTAGTTTAGTGATGTTGCCCTTCTGAAGCAGGAAGCAAGTGCATCACAAATAGTGATTATATTAACAAGTGCTAAAATGGAGTAGTAGCAGATCTGTAAGGGGAGTGATTGGTGCTGGGAATCCAGCGTCTACATCACCTGCTCTTCAGGGTTTTAGTTTGGACAAATTTCAGTCAGGTCCCATGGCCTGAACTTCCATTATTTTCCATTCTATTTCTGCAGAGCATATGCATTTTTTGACATAGTTCAATTCAGAACAAAAATCTACACTCTGATACAGTGTAGCATAGTAAGTGAGAGTTTTACTTCAGAGAGAAATAAATGAAATGCTAATGCACGTACGTGTGACCAGTGTGTATTGAACAGCTGTCTTTGCAGTTATTTGTCCTGTTCATGAATTTTTAGTTGCTCGTAGTCTTTAGCCTTGGTGGTACATAAAACATAAGGCTTTTCTGGGTTTTTATGGTATCCTTTAGTTACTTGGTCTCCTAACAGTTATATTCACGGATTAAGAACTGAGGGCTAGGAGCCTACTTTTCTGAAATTCATTTACAACCAGGAGAGGATATCTAAAATGACACAGTGTTCTTATTTGTTAAGTTTTAAGGTCTGAAAGTCAGATCTGAAGTGTAACTCTTGCATCAGAAGTTAACCTTTGCATTTGATTTTACTTGAATGGATTTAAGTGTTCAGAGCAGTCATAATAAACTGTTCACCAGAGCATGAAGGCTGTATAAATTTTTTTTTTGTGCTATATATAAAGGAAAGCACAAATTTTCCTGTGAAATTAATGCAAGTTTGTGGAATTAGCTGAGGTGACATCAGAATGATAGTGGCATTTGTCACACCGCTGTCACTTTACGGCCTTTGAGAAGTAGTGTTCTGTGTAGTGATTGAGAATATATAAATTAATTTCTATGCCCCTTACTGTACATTTTGTCACATCTGTAAAATCTATTGTATTCTAAAAAGTGTAAGACTTAAGAATGTGTAGAATACAGAATATCCTGTCTTGTTTCCTGAACACTTGGTATAATCTGCTTTTGATTTTAATCTTCTTAACAGGCTGTTTCACTGCATTTATACAGAATGCAGTTGTTTCAGGTTTCTTTATAATATGGCCTTGGCCCAGAAAAGTTTATGGATATTTTTCTTTTGAGAACCCTCAGTTTACTCTAACACATCACAGAAGAACAGAAACTTCGTGGTGTGTAGCTGGAAGAATTTGAAAGCTAAAGCCCAACTTGAAAAGTGGTACAGCTGAGAATAGCTACAGTACATAGTGCAGTATTTTTAAAATGTGGAAGATATTCTGAAGGGTAAGATTGAAGCAGTGTTGTGGGGATTTTAATGACACTGTTAAATTGTACTTTGAGAATGTATGGCAAATCTTTGAGATACAGACTTAAGAAGGCTGTTGGTCAAAAGCAGAATATTGTGCTTTGCAAGAGATACACAAAATTTGATGGCAGGGGAACAAAATCTAGAGAATGAGGCTCTAAAGTATCTTCCATCTTCCAAAGGCCCTGTGCTAAGCTGCCCTCTGAGCACCTTTATCACACTGGGGTTCTTTTTCAGAGGTGGCTGGAAAGCTGACAGTGCATCTTAGCAGCTTATTTTTTTAAAAATAAAAACATTTACAGGCAAAGGTTTTACAGGCAGTTTGGTTCTGGACAGCCTGTTTCTTTCCAAAATAAACCAAAACCAGAAATCCGTGCACTCTGCTGTGTGCATTTTTGAGCCACCTGGGAGATGTTGGATATACACTCTGTTTCTCTGTTATTGTTTTAGTTCGTGTTTGAAGTGTACACAGTGTTAATGACTGCCATACAGGAGTACTGGAGTAAATAATCAGTCCAGTTTGTCTTGTTTAATGTAGTTTTCTCAGAAGCAAACAAGTTTTGATTAATTTTATATACAACTTGTAGCTTCTTCTAGTATCACTAGACTGCAAAATTGGTAAAGGTCACACTGTGTATCCGTTAGTAATGCTTGATAGCTATATAAGAGAAAATAGTTCAGATTTGCAATTCTGATAGTTTTTCCTCAGTAAAGATAAGAAATTTGCTTTAATATTCAAACTTACACTTGTACTGTGGAATTACCAAGCTAAAGCGAAATTTCAGATAATGTTTTTAGATATGTCTGTTCCACTGCAAGAAGCTGTATCTGACTTGGTTTCATTTCATGATTCTGTGTCCTTCTCTCTTAGGACTGGATGAAAGCTTTGCAGATGTTTTGCAGTTTAAGAAAAACCAGTCCAGGAACATCAAATAAACGTCTGCGTCAGGTGAAGCTGATAATGTGGGGTTGGTGATGCATGTGGCAGAGAGTTTTGTCTTTGTTGCAAAGTGATACTGATAAATCTCAAAATTTTCTTCCCGTAGAAGTAAATCCTGAATGAAAGTGTAAAGATGTCACAACTTCTAAAATGTACCTCATGTGGGAAACTGAAAATTTATGACATTGTCTAAGTTTAGAGAA
>VXAU01000078.1:13733-84054 GCA_013399695.1 Formicarius rufipectus | reverse complement strand
TCATGACACAGGCGTGACTTGTGCAAAAGAAAAGGTAGGAAGTGTTGTAGGAATCTTGATAGAGGAAGAGCATGATGTATTGATACATGCCTGCATGCACAAACCAGCCTGTGTAACAGCCTGCAGAGTGAAGCTACTTAGAGATAAGAAGCAAAAAAGGAATGCATGCTTGCTGGGCAGTATGCCACAGGCTGTAAGGGGGGAGGACCTGGGCAGCCTGAGGACCAATAGAACCTGTGTGAACCCTATTAGGCTGGGGATAACCTGTGTAGGTTAGAGTTAAAGGGAGACTGAGACGAGGTGACTAAGACGAGAGACGACTAAGGCTAGCCTAGAGAGATATTAACTGTGTGAACCCTGGTAGATGTAGTGTGTGTGTGTTATCAATAAAGGAAGCATTGATGATACTTCTATGAGGCGTACGTCTCTGACTTCGGAGAGCTCTCCCACTTTAAACAAATATCAAAGCATAGCAATGTCATGATCTCTAAAAATACAGTCATTAAATACTCTACTGGCGTCCAACAAAACACAATCTCAGTCTTAAGCAAACAAAAGCTAACACAAGTTGTTAAAATGTGAGTTAATGTTATTTCCATGTATCTGAAATACAGCTATTCAGAATGAAAATTCATATACTTCTGACTTTGCTTAGGAACCTGAGAGGAAAGGTGAAAACTTCCTAGATTTTGACAAAACTCTGCTAAATTTTTCAAAACTAAAGTTTCAAAACATAGAAGTTTTTTAAACACAGAGGTAAACCTCAGAACATCTGGCTGCTCGTTGACCCAGACAAACCTAAATCTCCAGTCCCTCAAAGAATTTCTGTTAAAGATCATTGCTTTGAAAAGAAAACTGAAAGCAAGGAACTATTTTAATGCATTTTTAATGTGTCTGCACTTACAAAAAGAAGAAAATCCTATAGCTGTAATCACATCCTTTTGCATATCAACCATAATCTGTAATGATTATAGTCCTGGTGAACTGACCTGAGTAGCTTAATAAGAAACAACAATTTTATATTGCCAGAGTACACAGGTTTGTTTTGGTTTCGGGGTTTTTGTTGGTTTATTTTTTTTTTATATGAATGATAAATTTAGAATTAGTGTTTTGGGGGTTTTTTTTAAACTGTAGGCAGATGACAGAAATTTTACTAAAGAGTGTGATGTTGGGGTTTGGAGCTGTACAGAAGAGAAATGGAAGTAGAGCACAAAATTGGAGTGAGTTACATTCTGTCAGAAAACAGAGAAGCAGCTGCAACAAATAAGTAGTGTGTTATGCTATCAACTCTATACAGCTTTCTGGGACCATGAGGCAGAGAAAGAGAAGTATTAATTTATTCTTTTACTTTATGTTCAACGTATTCATTGCTATTTTTCAGTGTATGGCCTGGATTTCCTTTTTTTTTCTTTTAATTTTGTTACTAGATACAGTATTGATTCAGGGCTGCAGTTTACAGCTATTTAATTTAATTTTGATATTGGGTGGAAAATACTTGGATATAAACAACATGCATTACTGTAATAATTACTCTGATGTTTGGTAAGGCAACAGGTAGTAATCAATTGTTTTGTATTGATATAATGCTGTATAAAGCACTGGAGATATTGTAAATTCGACATGCTAAACTACCCAAAACTGTACTAATATGCATCTGCTTCCACTGAAAATAAGCACAAAGGAAATGGGCACAAAAATGGACTGTACTTGGTAACTGCCTTGGTAAAGAGTCTAAGTAAATAACTGGGCATAAAAAAACTAGTGTGGCTAAAGCAAAGGACAGAAGCTGTTCCAGTTAATTAAGGCATTCTTTCCTATTAGAGAAAAAGCACAACTATTGCATGGAGTAACTTTGTATGGAAGAATAAAATTACATTGGACTATACCAGATTTGACTTTGATTTCTATTAGTGTTGAATATGCAGAAGATTGACAGCCTGAAACAGTGTATATCAGGGTAAAGTCATGTTCCACTCCCTGGAGGTCAAAGAATAGCAAACCTATACTTGTCCCTTAGCTTCTCCTGTTGCTTAACTTTTTTTTTTTTTTTTTTTTTTAAGATTTATAGACTCTTATGTTTTCCCACATTTGTACATACGTATATTTTTAACTCACAGCCTGTCCCAGGGAGGGTTCGAAGGGTATTGAAACTGAAACTAAGACACCATTGAAAGTTTAGCATAAACTATTAATTACCAGAAGTAGCCATGTAAACAGGAACTCAAGAGAGAAAAGTAGGGAAAATAAGCCCTACGTGTAAACACTGAATATTGTTCAGGTGTTACTCACGAGGTTGTTTTATTGACTCCAGAATGCCCCAGCTCCCCAGAGCAGAGGCTGCACCCTCAAGTGTCAGCTGGCTCACAGGCCACTCACAGTGAGTGTGTCTGCCAAAAATGTTGTCCTTAATGTGAAGCGAGGGAGCCCTGAGCATGAGCTAAATTGCTCTTTTTATCTAATTAGCCAAATGATGTCTGCCTAGGCAGGTGGGGCCACCAACACCCAGCCAGAGGCCCTCAGTCCCTCCCCTTTTATGCAAGGCACACCTCTTCTGCGCATGTGTGCATGAACTGGAAATCACTCCAGGTTTGCTCAGTGACTGCCAGGGATCTCCTTTTTAGGGTCAGTGGTAATTACTTCATTATTCTCCTCTTCATTTTCTCCTTCAAATGCACTTAATGTGCCATCAGCCAATAGTGAGGCCCCAGTTAGTTTTAGTTAATATGAAATTCTTCCTTCAAGGACAAAAGCAAGCACTTATCAAAACTTGTTTTTCTGTTACTTGGCAGGAAAAGAACCAGCTTTTGCAGGCATCAAGGCCAGACACAGATCAAAAAAATAACATCTCATCATTCCTGAATACACACTCACTCCTCTAAAAATACTAATTTGAAAGAACATTGATTCCATAACAATACGGAATGCTGTCCCATCTTATTCATGCAATGGTTCATTGCTAGGAAGAAGGACTCCACATTCACAAAACAGTGATTGAATGATTAGTTCAGAACTATGAAGACCTTATTAACCTTATAGTTAGTGCTGTGTCTTCAAGGATATCCTTATCTTTATGATCTGAAGACGGAAAGTTGTCAGGACAATCTCGGTGAAGGATAATGAATATCAGAAGCAATCAAAAAGAAAAAATCATCTTTCTACTCTGGCCTGCATCAATCATTCATAACCACTGAAGCTTCTCCCAACTTTCTGCTTTACAGCAGCACATCCCAGAAAGGCATGACTTGTGTCTTGATATAACAGGAGATCCTGAAGATAAAACCAAAGGGCAGTGGTACTAAAAGTGCTTACTGATGTGCAATCTTGCAGCTCAGAAAAAAATATTTATTTCTTTCCTGACAATTGCATTCATTTGCAGTACAAGAAATCATAGCCCTTTCTGAACACCAATTTCTGCTAAATAACGTTCCTTCATAATTTAATTCTTGGGCCCATTGTTGCGTCAGGCAACCAACATAAGACTTCTTATTTCCCTTTTACTGATATGTTCCTGGTTAACATTTTAAAATAGAGAAAACATATTTGCCTCAATCTTTCACAACACTTTTTCAATTCTTAAATCTCCTTTCATGTGTTAGTGGGGTTGTTTTATGTTTTTCGTCATTTTATTTGCTTTGTTCCTTTTGTTTCACTGTATTTTTAAATATATCTGTTTCCTCCCTAAACTTTTATTACTGTGGTATTTATCTTGCCATATTTTCCTCCCTAATTCTGTTCCCTCTTTCGCAGTACAGCTTTCTTTCAGTCTTCTCTCTACTCCTGTTAGCTTTCCACATCAATCACCTTCTGTATTCTGTATTTTTGTCAGTTACTATCAGGATCTTGTAGACTTAAATATACAGCCCTCAAAATATCCCCCTCCTACCATTAACATCTCAAGCTCATGTCTGGTCACTCCATGCACACACCCACATGCACACCTATGTGCACACCCACACATGCATATACAAACAGATTCTTCGGAAGCTGAGTTGCAATCACTGTCTATGTCCACAAAACAATTCACTTTCCACACACAGAATTTCCATCACATGTATCTTTCATCCTCTAAAATATACACAGAATATGGACAGATGAAAAGCAAATGCTTTGTTCATTTTCTAGAATGGCAAAATCATTAACTCTGCTTTTCAGCACAATTTGCTGGTTGGCATTAGATCTAGGGCATACCTGTGAGTTCTAAGTGGATAATTAGGGAAAAGAGGTACACTGTGCGACTACATATAACTGTCCACTTACTGAGAGTGAGTAAAGTGAAAACATTTTACAGAACAGTAGGATATAACAAAAGAAATTGAGGCAGCTGCTACTTCAAAAAAAGGCTTTATGTCTTATTTCCTGAGTTCATGACTGTTTGCACTCCACTATCCTGCCATCACATGCCCTGTACACCATTAAGTTCACCAATTCTATCTCCAACACAGATAGTCTGTAATTCAGTCACTTGAGACTGCTGCCCAGAAGAACAGTAATAGCAACACTGCATGTGGCTGCCTGTTTTTGTCCTGGAATCCCCAGTACCACTACCATTTTAGAGAGACTTCCATAAAGAGAAATTTGTTTGCCCATAGAAGGGTCCTCTCTTTTGATTGCATTATTAATTTGAGGTAAAGAGGTTACATGAGTATTTCTCTACAATCAGTTCTCCAGTTTTGCAATAAGTGAGATATGTGCCTCCAATCACCTCAGAAGAGTTATTTATTTTGACAAAGTGTAGTAGAACTAACTTTGATTAGATAGTGAACCATATCAAAACTGAAAAATACAGTCTTAGCTGTGATGGGTTTAAGCATGTCAGGTAGAATAAAAAATAACTGGAAGTAGAAACAGATCTATTTTTTCCTCCCAAACTTTGGAGATGTCCAACTGATCTTCCATCTTAGGAAAATATATAAAGAAGAGTAAACTTTCAATTATAGTGTAATTTTTTCTGTATAAAAGCTGAACATATTTATCGTGCATTGTTAAAAATGGCTGTGCAAGATCAATCCCTTCATTTAGGAATCCCAGGCCAAATAAGGAACCTTGTTGGTGGATAAAGGGGTTTTCTTTTTTCTTACATAGAATGTTGTGTAATTATATCAGGTCTTCAAAAAATTCAATGTATATGCTGTAGAAGACTAAAGAGAAATAGTATATTTATATGACACTTCTTCAGCACCATATACTTGTTTCTCTGTGTCTCTAGCTATAATTTAATCTGTTCTCGAGAATATACTTTACAGAAAAAGTTTAAAAACAAAATAAAAGAAAAAGAAGTTTCTGATTTTTTATTACTATAAAAGAAGATCATAATTTCTGTTCTAATTAAAATCATGTGCCTCCTGCCCCTGAGGTACAAAATTTTAGTCAGTCTGGTTCCTAACTCACATAAAGGTTACTAGGGAATCCAGAAGCTTGAATTTTAGATCCTTGACCTGAAAGACTCTGATTGTTAGAAACTCTTCTGAATCTTTTCACTGATAAGCACTTTTTGAACAATAGAAACAAAGAAAATCCTCAGACTTTTTTTAAATCAACTGTTTGAAGCAACTGGTAGAATTTCTGAAAGAAGTGTTCAGCAGACACTTCTGTTCTATACTCTAATAGCAAAACAGCAAATAACCATGATAGTGGTGCTGATAAAAGGAAAGGAACACCTAGTTGTCACTAAAAGAAAGTATTTTGAAACCAGCAGCTTGAAAAATTTTAGCCAAGAGCCATAAATTAAGTAACTCAGGAGACTGATGAACCACTAATGACACTTTTTAACAAATCTTGGAAAATTAGAAGTATTCAGAAGACAGCCTTGTCCTGTCAACACTATCCTAATATATTCAGCTTACAAAGGAGGTCTTTGTGCTGGTTTAGAGTTAAACTGGCAGGAGAAATGAATCCAACTCAGAATGGGTTGCAAGTCAGAATAACAATTTAATAAAAGATCACAAAATACACTGATACAGATGGAAAAAATTCATTTGTGCCACAAAGAAACAAACAAGCAGAATGGAGTTCCCCAACCCCTGTGCTGAACACCACATGGCCCCCTTGAATTCAAAGTAAGAAGAAAGGAAGAAACCTGCTGATGAAAATGACGGTTGCAGTCTGATGACAGTCTCAGTCCAGCCAAGGCTCTGCTCCTCCTCTGGATCTGAAGAGCTCACCCAGTCCCAAAACTCCAAGTTTATATCCTCTTGGGCTCTGATGGGAACCCCCAGTCCCTCCCCCAGGGTGGAGAGTTTCACAATGGGTGATTTACTCTATGAGGTCAATCAGGACATATTTTTGGCATCCCTGATAGTCCATTAGCAGACATGACCCCTCAGGTGGGTGTGAAGGCAGGAAAACATCCTTATCTCACAGAAGTTCCTAAACACCCAGTTTGTAGCCTGAGGGGTTGGGTGGGCCTTAGGCAGCTGCTGCAAATCGGCCATTGTGAGCAGTTCATGAGAAAAATGACATAGAGGGTTTAGAATAAACACACACCCAGTGACAAACTGACCCTGGCTACTAAAACCAGGACATCATGGAGAATAACATACAGATCAGCCTGACAACTATCTCTTGTAAATTAGTGGAACTCCTACTATTCTAGAAGGTAAAGTAAGTATGAGCTAATTATCCAGACAACTGGAAGGAATTTAACTGAGGTGTATAAAACAGAGTGGAATAGGGAATGTGAAGAGTCATCAACTACCAACTATATCTTTCAGATTAAGAATTAGAGGCATCAAATGAAACTATTAAGAAGTCTCTAAAAAAATAAAGTGGGTCTTAATAACACTGTATTTAAGTGAGAAAACTTCTTAAATTAAAGGTTTTTGTGGATGGTTAAGTTTATGTTCATATAGGTCAAAAAAAAGTACCAAGCAAGTTCAGGGAATTAAATTCAGGAAACTGATGTAAAAATGAGATCTTCAGCTCTCTAAGCTCCAAATTGCTAAAAATGTGCAGAGTAGTCTAGGGGGAAAAAAATTGCTATTTGCCTTCTTATAATCAATCCTAAGTATAAGATATAAGATATCCAGTCACATGTTAATGTGGTAGAGACATCTTTTATATGGTCTTTCTCATCATTTTCTAACAATCAATCATCTTGTGAAATAGTTGCAATCTAAGAAAAAGCATACAATTACAGACAACACCTAATACTTCAAAACTTACAGAGTGAACAGAAGGCAAAACATTCAGAAATCTTCATAAATTAATGTTTAGCACAGGTCAGAAAAGGAAAATGTCACTTAACATATATATATATTTAATCTGAAAGAGTGTAGGTTCTCACAGCCAACATGGCTAGAACCTTTTTGATAGCTGGCTAGAGCTAAAAATCATCTCTGTATCTCCCCCATAGTGTGGGCTGCCTTGGCCTTGGAATTTGTGGAATAATGAGTCTTACTGTTCCTGCATCACAGTTAAACACCGTCATCTTCTTGGGTGAAGCTGTTACATATGGATCCTAAATTTTACCTGGGTAGAATGGAGGACTTTTTCTGTCTGAAGAACAATAAATCGGTCAAAGTTAGACGCAGTTTGAAAGGGATGAATTACTGCAGTGAAGTTGTTTGTTTGTTTGTTTTAATTCTTGTATCTGATTTGGCCTTTTTACATATTTACACTCTCTTTGGCTACACTTAATACTCATGAAGGGTAGTGGTCTAGGAACTCCATACTCTCATTTCAACAGAGAGAATAAATAGACATGTGAAGATGTCATGAAACTCATGGATTTTTCTTAATCCACATATAAACATTAACTTTGGTGTTAGAAAAAATATTCTCTGAAAAAGTGTCTTAAAAGTAAAAAATAATTTGGAGGTTTAGCATCAACTCTGCAGGCTGTACTTATCTATTGAAATCATGTATGTATATCTTACCCACCAATTTCCTGCCAAGACAGGTATCTTGATGATATCAAAATATCTGTCGTCTCTGCTGTCTCAGTGTTCTAAGGAACACAATGCTTTAGACTAACAAAGATCTCATGACTCTGGTAGCATGAACCACAAAGGCCTGTGATATAAAAGAGATTGAATTAGATGATATAATCCCTTTGACCTTAAACTCTATGGAAATATAAAAGCTTTACAAAGTCTAGTTAGCAGCAGTGCACATCAATAGCCTATATTACAAGACATGGTTCCCTGACTTAATTTTAGTTCTGCAATGTCAGTTTTAATGAGTTTGAACAGTGGCCTTGTTTTAAATAACATCAGATAATATTTGTAAAATACTGTAGATGAAAGAGTGAAACAGCTCAGATTCAATAAAATAGTATTAATATTTGTTAAAAAAATACCTAATTTTTATTCTTTGAGAGGATTGATTTGAGCTCAGTGTTTAGATTTGGAAGCTTTATATAATAGCTTCAGGCCATGCGAGTAGCAGGGAGTATTTTTGTAACTCTTCTGACAGCTTCTACTGACAAATTAGAAAGCTGGAAATAGGTGTTATATGCTTAATTCAGAAACATTCACAGAAATGTAAATTATTAGGTAGCCTTTACATAGTCTCACAGTGAACCCTTTGGACCTGAACCTCTTTTAAATGCATGTCATGTGAAAATTCAGTCAGATATGCAAATTTAGGATATCTGTTACTTTTAGTAGATTGATTTTTATTTGAGATCAAAGCACAGATCACAAGAAAAGCATATCAAAATATCAGACTTTTTTAATATTCTTGTACAGAATATACTGCAAGTAGTCACATTTGTTTTCTACTCCTTTTGACAGTTTGCTTTCTTTCTCTAGGAAAAGTAAAATCTAAATTTCTCTTGGTTTTGTCACTCCCATATGCTTTGATAAAGTGCTTCGTCACTGAGGTTTTACAAATAAACCTTTGCACTCCAAAAGGATGTTTTGATACTGTAATATCAAACTCACAAAATATCCAGCATCTCAGAATTAGTTGTATATTGCAGATAAATGCAACTAAAAGATTTGGAAAGTGAAACACATTCAATATAACTCTATATTTCTCAAGTACCTAGCTGGCTTTGTAATATATTCAAGCCAGTGAGAGAACGGGAAGAATTATTACCTTGTTTCAGGTACTATTTCAAAGTGGATTATTCGTTAGTTTCTTTAGGTGTATTTTTAGGGAAAAAAAAAATTTGAATGTTATTCCTGAAACGCTTTCAGAGAAAAAAATTAAATGTACTGGGTGAAGGGTTTTAAACAGAGATAAAAAGAAAGTAATTACTGACCACTAAAAGAGTTCTTTGGTAGTTATGACTGATGTAAAGCTCTGCAAATCTCCTGCTATATGCTTTGGAACATTAATAAATTGGAAAAGTAGATCTAACTTATCTGAACTGGAGCCAAAATTCTCTGCTTCCAAAAAGACCTAGGACTCTTTATCGCCCTTTTCTCACTTTTCCTGCCTTCTCCCCTCCCCTCCCTGCAAAATGATGCACACGACAGTCCTATGTACTGGGGAGTTTTACCTGCCTGGGTGAGGCTACACTCTGCAGATTTTCTCCAAAGTAGTTCTTTTCAGGTGGATTTTCAGGGAGCAGCTGCTAGACACGCTGCTAGCAATCATCCAATCAAAATTATCAGTGGACTGTTTAGCCTCTGTACACATTAGTTATACAATAGAGGATAAAAGTCCTTTTTTTCCACTCCTCTCTCCCTCCCAGATGAAAATCCCAGCTAAATTTTGTCATTCCTTAGTATTCTCTGTTCTGCTGCTACTATAAGGGATTAAAAATCCCTGTAGCACTACCTTTTTTCTCATCTATATCACTTAGCACAATAAAAAATGTCAGTTCTCCCTACAAACTCTACCTTATCTATGCTTAAATCAGCACAGCTACAATGCTACTGTCAGAAGTTTAAAATGCAATATAGGACAGCCCAGTTTCCCTAGAACAGGCATTGGATGTTGACAGCAGTACAAATAATAGGATTGCAGTGACTCAAGTTTCTCAAGTATTTATCTTGGATAAAGAATTTATTTGTAGGTCTCAGTGGTAGAGATAAAGTCAATCTTCTTTGTCACAAATCAGTCAAGACTCTAAAGAAGTTCAGCACTAGACCATATAATCCAAGTAAACTTTAGTTTTAGATGCATACATTTCCCAAAACTCTGTGACTAAGACAAATACTATATACATGCCCTGTGCAATGGAGTCTCTGGTGCTTACTCTACAGGATCCTGTGCAAATGAATACTGGAACAATTTATTTCAATTAGAAAGCTCTCTTTAATTTCTTCCCACCTTAAGAGACTGGTATTCCAAAAGAACAAACTACAGAAGAGATGTGATTTGAAACCACAGTTATTTGTTAGTCAAGCAACAAGCCCATCAATGATAATAAACAAATAGGAACTAAAGATCAGAAAAGAAACATGAGAAGTGAGGTGATTAGTACCTTCATGAAAAGCAATAAAGGAACAGCGGGAAACAGCAGACTGCGGTGAGTTCTAAGGAAACTGGATGATGGGACAGTTCTAAGTATACATATTGGAAGGGTATGGGACACCCATAGGTGTTTCTTCTGAGTTCTTTGCACAATTTTATTTTCTAATCAAATTATAAAATACCTTTGAAATATTAATACGCATTACTAATTAAAATCCTTAAAGCACAGTATCTTTAAAAGTTTTATGAATAAAATCATTGAAAGCAGAAATCATTGAAATTGCATCAGTCATGTTATTTCTTTCTTTTAGTTCCACCTTTTATATATAATCATGGCACAACTTAAATGAAAAATGCATGATTTTATCAGACAAGCTCATTAAAACTAATTTGAGATTATATTTAATCTAAACAAAGAAAAATGACAGCTTTGCTTCAGTGTCTAGATCTTTTACCAACTGCTGAGAATTTTCTTTCCAGTATGAAGTGGGACAGGGATGGCAGGAAAGAAAAGAAAAACCAAAAACAAAATCAAAAAGATTTTGAATGTGAGTACATTAAGCCTTTGGAAGCAATTTGAAAGTGTTGTTTAGAAAATGTGAAGTGAGCACCTGAGCACCTGAGGACATCAAGAAACAGATATGGTATCTGTTCCTTCTAAGTGACCCATCTGCCTTCAGGAAAATGCATCTAATAGAAGCAAACTGGTATTACAAAACGTGCATTTGAGTTGCCATAATGAAAAGTAAAAACACTTAAAGCCAGGAGTCACATATTTCCTCCTAAGAACTGGACAACACTTAACAATACTAGCACTGCAATTTTATAAGAAAATTTGCAATTGTGAAAGAAGTGGGAACTATGTATTCTGTCAGAAGATCTGCAACCTGTTCAACACCTCTAATGACAAAGAAAGCAAAAATTCCACTAAAATAAGTGTTATGTAGATTTTTCAGATTTGGTTTCAAAGTCATTTTGGTGGGCAAATTCTGAGTTCAAATTATTCATGACAAAGACAGTCCTTGAAATCAGCCAGTGGTATAGGTAGAAGGACATGTCCTACAGAGGAAAGTTTCTCCCTTGTGAGAATCCTAGAAAGTGTGGAATTCAGCAGAAGCAGGAAACTGAAAGAATTTTTTTGACAATTTGAATATAACTTTGCAGCCTTCCAGATCCTGAAGGGAGCCTGTAAGAAAGGTTAAGAGGGACTTTTTACAGGAGTGTATTTACAAGACATTTTACAAGGACAAGAAGGAATGGATTCAAATTGAAAGAGAGTAGCTTTAGATTAAATATTAGGAAAAAATTCTATACTGTTCAGGCAGTGATGCACTGAAACATGTTTCCCAGAGAAGCTGTGGATGCTCCATCCCTGGCAGTTTTCAAGTCCAAGTTGGATGAGGCTCTGAGCAACATGGTCTAGTGGAAGGTGTCTCTGCCCACTACAGGGCATTGGAACTAGATGATCTTTAAGCTCCCTTCCAAACCAAACCATTCTCTGACTTTATGATACCTTCCTTAACTACCTATAATTCCTCCAACTAAAGGCTTGAAATCTGTGATGCAAAATCAACACAATGAAGATGTATTGACTTTCCTTGAATTACAGTGTAAAGGCATTCCGGAAGAATGAAAGTTCCTTTTGCCAGCAGCTTTATTAGAACCTAGGTGAGATGAACATTGCTATCAAAAATACAGGATTATTTTTGGTTGAATTCCTCTGGAAAGCTAGAAGTCTTGAGTGTACTGTAGTTATGGTCCCAGTTCCACAGCTGCAATACTATTAGATTCTGATTGTGAATTTTCCACAGTTCAAATATGGGGTTGTGTTTTTAGAATAAATGTTTGTTCAAATTCAAGTGAAATTAGGCCCAGATAAAACTTGAAGAAGTCCAAACATTTTTTTAAGGGATAATATTATTATTTTACCTCCCAAGCACTCTGTGTTCCCAGTATATAAACAACACTGTTGCTCAAAATTATTTTTGAGTCATTCAATTTTCTTCTTATGAGAAAAATTTACAGACTTCCCTAGAAATATAATCTGAAGTAGGCTAATTTCATACCAGTATAAAAACATTATCAAATTCTCATAACCCTATTATCAGGTCATCAGCTATCCAATCACCCTGAGTTTGCAGACAGAGAAATTGTGCTAATGAGGAGCTGCAGAACTTGCTAGAAATCATTGTTGAAAATTAGCAGAGACATAAGTAAAAAGACTCTCCTGCTCTCAGAGTAAGGTCTGCTCTTTTTTGCACACTGAATAACTACAAGTCAACTAAGTAAAACTGCCTTGCTTTAGGTCAGAACATAGGAAGTAGTATGAGACAGCAATTAGTAAGTGCACATCCAAAACTTTCAAAGGAGAATGGTCACTTTACATCATATGAAGAAAACGCGTGCTAGACATGTATGGAAGCATGAAATTCTGTATTCATAGGTATAGCAATCCTCAACATAAGGGATTACTTGTCAGAATCTTCACCTGAAGAATAATGATTCAAAGGAAGTACGGAGACAGACTTAAACCTGCACACAGACCTCTGGCATTCCCAGGCTTCCCAGAGCCCACTCATCATTAAGCCGTGTCTTATCCTCCAGCTACTAATATGACATGCAGTATAGCACATTGTAGTGGTTTTTTGTAGGCCTTCCGTAGCAACTGGGGACAAAAACTAAGGCAGTACTCCATCTCATTCGCTTACATAATCAGGTGCATAAAAGACAGAGATNGTGCACATCCAAAACTTTCAAAGGAGAATGGTCACTTTACATCATATGAAGAAAACGCGTGCTAGACATGTATGGAAGCATGAAATTCTGTATTCATAGGTATAGCAATCCTCAACATAAGGGATTACTTGTCAGAATCTTCACCTGAAGAATAATGATTCAAAGGAAGTACGGAGACAGACTTAAACCTGCACACAGACCTCTGGCATTCCCAGGCTTCCCAGAGCCCACTCATCATTAAGCCGTGTCTTATCCTCCAGCTACTAATATGACATGCAGTATAGCACATTGTAGTGGTTTTTTGTAGGCCTTCCGTAGCAACTGGGGACAAAAACTAAGGCAGTACTCCATCTCATTCGCTTACATAATCAGGTGCATAAAAGACAGAGATAAAAGTTCTCTTTCTCTTCTCCCTTGTCAGGTTAACTCAGAGACAGCAGGTCTCAGTGTTTTGGCCTCACTTATCTATGTGAGTTGAGGCCTATCTGAGGGATGCTGTCTGCACTGATGCAGGAGGTGAAGAATTTGCTTCTCCTAAGGGGAGTTGGTGAGATTTTATTGTTGTTTTATTGAGCAAATTCCTGGGTTTTGACTGTATGTCTGTTTTCTTTTTACCACTTTTTGTCCTTTTCCTCTTTTTTCCCTTTTCCCTTTCGGGTTTGGTTGGGATTGCTTGGGATTCTTGTTCATATGTACATAGTATTTAATTGTATATACATGAAACATATGTAAATATTTTTTTTTTTTCTTTGTTGCTATTATCTTTTGCTTCATTTTTTTCCCTTTTCAGGAGGGAGGAAAGCTAAGTGGCTAACAGCTGAGTTTAGTGAGGAGCCAAGACAAACATATACACACATGAACAGAAATCATTCAATAAAAGGCAATACAGAGTGTACAGCTGTGTGTGGATTCTTGGAAGGTCAAACCCAGGGAAAGATTCATCAGTATCACTCTTGAGAAAGAAGGGATGTGCATTTATAAAGCAGCTTTTAAAGTACACTCTGTGGTACCTAAGAGCATGCTACAGAAGTTATTTTCATCTCCCACTCCTTGTCCAACTGAAGGTTGACTGTGTTTTAACTAAACTCTGCAGCTTTAGATACAGCTTCACACATGGTTCTGAGCTACCAGTACTCATGTATGACTGGTTCACAAAAGCCTAGCTCAACAATATACTTCTAGAGACAAATAGAAGCAACCCAATGACCAGCATTGAGAAGACATTATGACTGTACTTTCAAAGAGCTCTGGGGTTGCCCACATAGAAACAGGAATTTCAGCACTTCATCTAGCTTTATTTTTTCCAGTATAATGCAGACAGAATTCCTGTGCTGCTTCTCACAGATCAGTATCCAAAACAAGAAATTTCACAGCTACAAGAAGTTCAATCATAGATAAAAAGAAATCAAAGAAGGTCCTGTGAGTATTAAAACAGTCCTGAAACAATTAAATGTTGTGAAAAGATCTTTGCAAAAGTATAAACTCAAAAATATTTCAGATTTTGAGTACACTATCTCAACAAGGGACTGAGTGACTGTGAGAGACTGGATTTGTATCTCACTGCATTATTTGATTATTGGATTGAATCAACCAACTTGTGTGTGTCAGGGGAGGGGTCAGGTCAAAGTGCTTATGGTAAGACCTGCCATGAAAGGGACATGGTCTGCATGGGAAGCCATGCAGCAGAACCTGTCAATCAAAAAGACTAGGCAGGCCTGATAGCCCACCCACACCCCATGCACCCCCTGGAGCCTCTGATTGGCTGCATCAGCCCTCTCTATGGCCTGGGGAGAACTAAGTGATCAGTGAATCAGATGTTCCAAATGGGAGGCGTGGCTGCAGTGGTCAGAGCACATAAAAAGAGGGGCATAGAGGCACCATCTTGCCTTTTCTTTTGGGACTAGTTTTCATCATGTGAAGTTCTGGACTTCCATAGGACCCTATGCATTTCTCTTGTTCTAACCACTTTCTTTCTTTGCTCCTTCTTTCTTTTTTAGTCTCTTTCTTTCTTCACTCTTTCCTTAACCTCTTGTGGGTAGCTTAACACTGATGGATTGTATTTTACTAAGTTGTATAGGATTGGTGTTTGCTGGATACTTTAGTGAAATGCTTCTCCTTGGTTGTATCTTACTCCTGTGAACCTTTTGCCAAAATGCCTATTTTTTCACTAACTTGAAAGAAGTCTCCTGGGAAAAAGTTCATGGCTTTTTCTCTTTACATGAACTCAAGGTATTAAAGACTGCGCAAAAGTATCTTAGGAACTCTTAGAGTCTTAAATAAAATCAAAACACCTGGGCAGCTCACGGCTTTCACCTGGGGCTTTACAGTGACACTTCATTTGTCTGAATTTGGATGCTGAGGAAAACTTCACAGACCACATGGAAAAATTATTTTAGTGGGGTAAAAAGGAATATTGCAGCTGTTTTTCTTTGATGGCAAAATAAACTTGGATATGGTATAAGATGAATACCAGCAACAGTACAATGATGAGACTATCAAGATTAATGTTTCCAGAAAGTGCTTTTTCTTCTCCCTTAACCTATCTACACAGAGTTAGAACCCTATTGAATTCAGGCTGGTCCTCATAGGCTTAGTGGTTTTTCTATGCATCCCAAAACAACAAAGCAGATGATTTGGTATACAGTATACAGCAGTTTATTATCCCTTCAGTAAAAAATGCAGCTCAATCTGCGATATCACTCATTAAAGCAGATGCGTAATAAGAACATTAATATCAACTACTATGCAAAAAGTAACAGTTTTTCGGTAAAAAGATTCACCTTATTTCTTCTGAATCATCAGCTTTATGAATTCTTGCATTCATAAAACTAGGCAATTAAATGCCATAATAGAATTAATTAAATGTATAATAAAAATAATGATTTTTAGCTTTCATGAATCTACTGTCTATGTCTAAAACCAACAAGTCATCCTATTCTTTCACTTCAGAAAAGTTAACTTCTTTGAAACACTGTGATAGGGAAGTGGGGATAAAGAGGGAGAGGAAGCAAAGGGTTATTATGTGGTGTTTTGTTTTTTTTTATTTCCAAGTCAATAGATTTTTTGGGTAGGGAAAAAAGGAGGAATGTTGGAATAATTTTTTAGCATAACTTTTTACATTTACATATTTATATAGCAAATTTTTGACATGTAGTTATATTAATGTAATTTATGTTGAGTATATTTATACATATTTATTACCACCATTACTACCATCAAAAAAATTAAGAATTTCTTTCATGACCCATAAAGGACATCTACCAACAGCAAAATAATTTTCAGAAATTCTAGAGTCTAAAACTTTTACTAAGTAGGCTAATTCTTTGTATTTCAGTGATACATGGAATTTTAATTATGACCAATAAAACCTATTTCCAGTGTGTTGCAGATGGACTATATTTAATGGTCAGTTTCCTAATGTCATCATCTTTGCTGTGTAAAATGTAATGATAATTTCACTGCAGAGCACAGCCCTGCTACATGTAGATCAGGTTATCTGAGTCAATTTAAATTTTGTTACTGGGTCAATTATGTTAGCCTAAGGCACCATTGGTTTAAAATAAATTCCCATATTGTTTTATTATCCTGAAGATAATAAGGTTAGCTCAGTTTGGTAGAGAATGGTGCTAATAATGTCAAGGATCCCTGTATGAACCCTTCACTTAAGAGTTGCACTCAGTGATCCTTGTAAGTCCCTTCCAAGCCAGAATATTCTGTGATTCTGTGAAACATGAACAGCTTCATGTACAGATTTATTCTTCAGATCTAAACAGATTCACAGGATAGCTTCTAATTACTAAAATATATCCATGTTAATAAAAAATAAAACAAAAACTCTGTGTAAACCATATGTAGAGAATTAATCATGTTTATGGAGTTGTCATAAAGTGGGAAAGCAGAAATATGAAATCTAAAAGGATTACATGTTGTATAGTTCAGTCAGTGACTGATTCAGATTTCAGTTGGAGCATATACAACACAAAAGCAGCAGTAACAGTCTTCCTTTTTAATTGAAATAGATTATTGTAAAATTTCAGGTAAAAAAATAATTTTTACACCAAATTTTGGTGGTGTTTTTTCCTTCCTTTTCTTTCTTAGTCTTACCATGTACCAGAGGAAGACACTTTTCAATTACACATGAGTCCAAGGGTTCAAAATCAATAAAATAGATCACAGAGTACTTTTACAGACGTAAAATCAGGCAGAAACTCGTTTCCTAAAAACTCTGCATTTCATATTAAATTTGATATCCAATATAATGTGCTAATGCTTGCTACATCAACAACACTCTGAAGTATTACATACTATGACTGGCAGAATTCTATCAGCAGCTTATAAAACATTGCAACATTTTTCAAGATACCAAGCACAACTATAAAAATTGATCTGTGAGGTAAATAATTTGCAGATAAAAACTAACTTGAAAGTCTGCATTTACATTGCAAAGTCTAGCTGTTGGCATCTAGGGAAGGCCTGAATCACAGTTTAATACGTTATTGATTAACAGATGATCACCTTTTCCATAAACCCAAATTAGGCCCTTCCGAAATGTGTATCAGGAAATATAGTCTGATTAGATAGTAGTACTATTCAATGGTTACACAGTAAATATTTAATATGAATTACTTTCCTTGGGTCTTTTGAAATCTTTCTTGGTTACAACAATGCACATTTTCTTTGTTTTATGATACAACAAAATTATGTTAGTCTGTACATCCTGTCTCCTGAGCTCATATTTGCAACCTATCCCTCTCTGAATTTCAGCAATGTTGAGTCGTGATAATCAAACTGTCTGTTCTCAGGTCTTTTGATTGTTTTGTTTCTTTTACTGTTAAATATGCCTAAAGTTATTAAATAGGTATCATTATAGTAGCCAGGACCAGTTTGTCACTGTGTGGGTGTGGCCACAACTGTGTATTCTATGTCATTTTCTCATGAACTGCTCACAATGGCCCCTTTGCAGCAACTGCCCAGGGCACTACCAACCCCTCAGGCTACAACATGGGTGTTTAGGAACTTCTGGGAGATAAGGAAGGTTTCCTGTCCTCACAAGAATGACTCAGATGTGATAACTCCCCTCCAGGGAGCCATTTGTACCTTCACACCCACCTGAGGGGTCATGTCTGCTAATGGGCCATCAGGGTTTCCAAAGATATGCCATGATTCACCTCAGAGAGTAAATCACCCACTGTGAAACTCCCCATCCTGAGGGAGGTACTGGGCATTCCCATCTGAGCCTAAGCATATATAAACTTAGGGGTTTGGGATGGGGATGGGCATCACTTGTTGGATCTAGAGGAGGACCAGAGCCTCAACAGGACTGTGACTGCCACTCTTGACCAGACTGTGACCATCATCCTCACCATCAGGTTTCTTCTTTCTTTTTACTTTGAACTCAGGGGGCTCACGTGATGCTCAGCACAGGGGTTGGCAAGCTCCATTCTGCTTGTGCCCCACAGTGCTGGGCTGAACACCCATTTTTGTAGTTCAAATAGATTTTCTTTCTGTATCAGCGTATTTATTGTGATCTTTTTATTAAATTGTTATTCTGACTTGCAAGCCCATTCTGAGCTGGGTTCATTTCTCCTGCTGGTTCAAGCACAGTTGATTAATGTCCTCAGAACCATATCATTATGTCATTGCAAGTTAACTTTAAATTCTTCATCTGCTGTACTATCACAAAAATTATCCCAGTTTCTAGAGAAACAAAATAATTGAGTTAGAAAAACAGTTTAACAAAACCAAATCTCTCCATTGCAACAGATATCTTAACCTTCTGGTTCCTCATGTGCTCTATTTCAACATTTTGTTTATAATTTCACTGGAGTTGAAACTAGAATTTACTATAACTGTATAACATAAGTCTTGATTAGCTTGAAGGTCTTTGAGTCTTTCACCAATATAAATAGTAAATATAGACAAAATGAGACCTAAGTGGGAGCACAGTAACAGGTCATGTAGAAAATTCCCTACTGATGTCAGAGCAGTGCATTATCTGTTTAACAGAGACATCTGAAATATAATGATTTGAAGTGAAATTATGGCTCCACAGAAGTCCATGTTTTGGGTTTTTTTGTTTTGTTGGGGTTTTTTTGTTTGTTGTTTTTTTGTTTGTTTTTTGTTTTTTCCTATCTTATTTTGGTTGCACTATTGTGTAACTTACAGAATATCTATGTATAAAATTATCTTTAGAAAATGGCACACGTTTTTCTTTATTCTGCAATGGGTCTATTATTATATTTAGAAGTGCAGTGTGACGGAATGTTTGTTTTCATCCTTGGTTTAATAAAAGAGCTATTCTTTTCTTTCAAGTTTGTGAATCTGATAGCTGTGTGTCAGTTTTCTAAACTTTTGATAGATGTGTTCAGTTAAGGAAGGAAAACAAAGGGAAAGCTGATATGCCTGAAAGTTTTGGTTGTGACAGGATGAACTCATCATGGAGCATTGTGCTGACAAGTGTTGCTGCCAAGGCACAGCAAGAGCCAGCTGCTTTCTTAGGACTGAGGAGCCAGCAGCTGAGGGTGACTTCCATGTGGGCTGTGCCCTCACAAATAGGGCACCATCCACAGGGTCTGAACATGGCATGTAGAGCACAGTGCTGGCAAAAGGGCCCATCATCAGACCTAGACATGGCAGTGTACCAAGTCCAGAGAAAGTCCTGTCAGGAGAAGGTGGTGATGGGGCTAGAGACATGGCACCATCTATACTTTGGGCAAGGACTGAGCTGGGCTTGTGGGCATTCCCAGGTAAGACTGTTCAATAAGACCATTAAGGCTCGTTGGTGAAATCAGGCCTTACAAATTACTGTTTGCTTTTAATTCTTTTATTCAGTTTCTTTTTTTTGTTCCTTTTTCTATCGACAGCAGATCTAACAAGCTGAATACATATTGACTTATTTATTTTGTGAATGGCATCTTGTGTACACATATGTGAACAGCACTTAAGGGGATAAAATGCTGAAAGCCTTCTTCATACTTAAGAGAAAAACAATGAAATTATGTTTAATTTGTAACTTTTGGATATACTGAGTTCTCAAGCAGCCTCTGATAGAATATTTTCTTACACAAAGCTCCATCTGCTGGATACTGCAAATCAACAGACAAATCAAACAAATAAGAGACTCTTTTTGCATTCATATCTTCGGACTTTTACAATTCAAATTCTGATTTTTTTTTTTATCTTTTGTTATTCTGTAATTTATTTTGTTAATTCGTTTTACAAGACAGCATGCAAGGATTCTTGCTTCTCAGTTCAAGCCAACCTTCACAAGTCATGCTGAATTTGTCAGGGATATTTATCATCTGAGTTTAAAGGGTTATCTATACATTTTCCAGTTAGGGATGTTGTGTCGGGTTTGCTAAGCTCCCCGCCAAACACAGCTGTGTGCCGGCTAGCTCTCCCCACCCCACTCCCGACAAAAGGAAAAAAAACTAGAAAAAGGCAAAATTAGTAAAGGAATATATATATATATTTATAGATATCTTATATATATACAGTTAAATACTATGTACATATAATACAACAATCCCAAACACCCCCTAAAAGGGAAAAGGGGAAAAGGGGAAGGGGAAAAAGGACCAAAAAGGGTAAAAATAAAACAATCTCACTCAATCAAATCCCAGGAATTAATTAAATAGAACAATAACACAGGAAAGATCTCACCAACTTCCCTTAGGAGAAGTGAGTGTCTTCCCTCCTCTGTCGGCAGAGGCAACAGCTCTCCGCCAGGCCTGAGCTCAGAGAGATAAGCCGAGGCCTAAACACCGAGAACTGCTGGCTCCGTGTCCACCCGACAAGCGAGAGAGAAGGAGAGCAAAAAGGGACAGACAGGAAACTCCCTCCTGTCTTTATACACCTGATTACGTAAGGGAATGATATGGAATAATTCCTTGGTTTTGTATCCCGGTTTCTAGGGAAGGCCTACAGAAAACTACCACAGATGTCATTCACTAGTTTGCTTTTTTTTAAAACTGATTTTTTCAGCATGTACTGATAAGGAATTTGTGATCCATATGGTTTACATTTCAGAGCTCCTCAGGTCAAAATAAGATCAAAATATGATCAGTAGAAGCTGTTCAGTCATTTTGACTGATTTATCAGTTCTAATGACATCATACTCAGTGAAATGTTTGCAAGAATGTTTCATTATGATTATGTGGCAATCTTGCCTCAACACATGATAGTTTATTGGAGTGAAGAGTGACAGAAAATGCATGGCACCATTTAATTTTATCATCATATCATTAATTGAAAATTGGGTACTAAGGGTTATAGTTTCAAAATCCTTAATGGAATTTTTTCTCTTCCTTACCAACACAGGGGTTTGGGAGCTGAAGCCCAGCCCCCACTACCTGCTCCCAGAACCAGCTAAGGAAGGGATAGCTGATAGCTTTGCCTGCCAACTCTAATGGCTGGGGAGAGGATTGGGGAAGGTGGGGCAGGGGCAGAGAAGTTTTACTGGGGTTTTTGCCACAACTTCTCTCTGGCTGCTGTGTGCGCCAGCCAGCATTTGCTGGGTAGGTAGAAGCACCTGGAGGGAGCTCCCCTGGCTTGGGCCCCTGACTCTCCATGCCCTGTGGTGCTCTTCAGAGAGAGAAATCACTGCTTCTTGAATTCACTGCAGACTCCTCAAGGAGCCAACACCATCTGCAGAGGAGTTGCTTCCTCACACCTCCCCCCAGCCCTTTTTCCAGAAAAAGGACAGAAGAGGACAATCTTTGCACTGCCCACGGGAAAGGTTTCACCCCATCCCTGTGGCTGTCATTCCCATGTAAGCTTTCAGAGCCAGCGCCTCTCCCTATCCCCCATCTTCACCTCGCTGGAGCCCATGAATGACATTGGCAGCTGCTGCCTCCTGAGGCGCAGCATCGCCTCCTGCTGTCTGTAAATATAACTGCACAGAGGGGCAGAGATAGGACTTTATTTATTTTTAAGTTTTGGTTACAGTGTTGTTGTTTGTTCTATTCTGATTTTGGTTATTTATATATACACATGGTAAAGAACTGTTATCCTTTTATATACATTTTCCGATTCAAGTCTCTTAATTTCAAAGGTTGTGGTGGGTTTTGGGAAGAGCCCCCCCTTCTCTAGTCCAGATAGACATCTTAGTTTGCTTTTAAACTGAGACAAAATTGGCACCCAACTGTGGGGCTTGAGCAAAGAAGGATAACATTTCTTGTGTAATCATGTGGGTATTGAATTTAGGGTCCATGCTCTCCATACGATACCATATATGTTTTTTGTTGGTACAAAATCATGCTGAAAGGCCTGGTGGGCTTAATTCTTCTTAGCACATCGATTATTAAAACTCAGGCAGCTGTGATTATTATTGAGTTCTTATTTTGGATTTATAATGTTATGAATTCAACACCTGTGGGTCTCATTTGGAACGTGTCTTCAAGGTTTTACTCCTGCCCTAGCCTAAACTGTTACCTCTGGGCGTTTAGTGACAATAGTACCTATCCTTGGGGAGGAACACAAGGGAGTATTTTCGCCCAGTCCCTTACTCATTCCCCCTTCAAGTCTGCTACAGCAGCTTTTTGGGAAGCTTAAATTCTCTCTCAATGCCAGAGATATCTTAGTCTTTGGGGTTTGTCTGCAAGTTTGTGTCATTATGGCCTATGCTATGTATGAAGCTAGGACTAGGGTCTTTTGAGAATGCATCCAGAAGCCCACCGCAGGGGTGGGAAACCTCGGGTGGCATGGGTTGTGTGAGGACATGGGCAAGGTCTTGGAAAATTGTTCTGCTCCAGTGACATGGAAGTTCACCCTTGAACAACTTCTAAATCCCATGAAAGTAATGAAATCTCTGAGGGAGAGATGCTGTGGTAGATCCACGGAATGGCAATGGACAGTTGCATGTGGACTCTGGCCACTGCCTACAGAAAACTGCTTGGTGTGGTACAGCACCCCAGAGGGAAAAGGAAGAGAGTATAACGCCTGACATCATGGTGACTCAAGATATGGCTAAACCAAGAGAACAGTCCAAGCCAATGGAAGTTGCCTCTACCCAGAAAAGGAAATATAAGACCAAATCAGTTTGTCTGGGAGATGACGAGGGGGAAGTGGCACCTTCACTGATAGCAGACCCAGAATCAGAGATCATTGCTGAATCTGTCATTTGACAATTTCTATAGTTTGTGGAAAGACATTACTTGATGTCTGGGTGACCCCATCCTGACTTGGTTGATCTGAGTATGGGACCTAATGAGTGAAAGCTCACAACTTCATGGTGCTGAAGTGAGGTTTTTGGGATCGCTGGCCCAGAATGTGGATATTGAACAAGTGTTTGTGAGGGAATCAAAACTCCTTGCACTCTGGGTGTGACTTCTAATGAATGTAAGAGACAAGTTTGTTTACAGAGACATCCTGCAAGAACAGCATCATAAAATGACTTGGAAGACTATGGAAGAAGGGATCCTATGTCTGAGAGAAATGGCACTGATAAAGGTGCTTTTTGGAAGGGATGGGCAACCCAGTAGTGACCCAGACAAGGTCAGATGCACACCAGAGATGTGGTGGAGACTTTCATGCCAGGGGCCAGCTGTATACTCCAGTTTCCTGGCATCCATATATTTGGAAGGAAAATGAGAGACAGTGGGCTTTGTAACAAGTAAACTCTGGATATACGATGGAATGGTCCATGGCCTGCTACTGACCAGTGTCTCTACTGTAGAGACATTGGTTGAGAGACTCAAGGCACTAACTACAGAGGTAAAGGATGTGCAGAGGAAACTTAGAGAGGAGATTAAGGAATATTTTCAAGTGGCACCATTGCAAATCAGACCCTCTGAGGTCAGAGCCAGATGTCCCCCAGCTGCAAAAAGTGGACAGGCCCCACAAACTGAGCTGTAATATTTCCTTGTGGACCATGGAGAAGACATGAGACTGTGGGATAGGAAACCTGCCCATGCCCCAGCAGCCTGCATACAGGAAAAGAAGGAGAGCGAAAGAAAATCAGAGAGAGTAAGTGCAGTGCCAGTTTCCCATGGGCAAGGATCTGACCCACTAGAGGGTACCTCCCAAATGTATTCACCAGGAAAAAGCTATGATCACTATAACCACAACTAGTGTTAGACGGGCCCTGCCTTTAGCCAGGTAAGAGGCACAGTTCAACTGTGTCTATTAGACTGTGGGGATCCAGTGAAGTTGAATAAAAGCTAGAATGTGACATAGTGCTTTTTAGTGACATTTAAGAACTTATTGACTAAAAGAAAGCTTCTTCCAAAAGAAACTGGGTACTTTAGCACATATATCTCATTAATATTCCATGTGCTTTTTGGAAAATGAGGTCACTAATTTTTCACTTTTATAAGCAGTATTATTGGAAAACTTTCCAGCATTTTCATATATCTCAACCCCAATACTTGAAGGCCTAAAGGCACATTCATAAATCTTCAATTTTTAGGTTGCTTTTTTGTTCTATTTAATTGCAGCTCAGATTGATACTTCTAAAAATGAAGCCTATTTTTACTTAGATCTCTTGATCTTGAAAGTAAACTTTAAAATAGGGCTTCCAAGTAGGCAACACTGGTTTCATTTATGTAATTTAATAGTTTGTCATCACCAAATGGTGTAATAATTTTCCCTTGGTTTTGCCCTTGATTAAACAGATAATTCATATCAACTGTTGAAGAATATACTGGGAAGTAGAATGTGCATGCTACTAATATTCTGGATTCAAGTAGATTTTAGGTCAAAGGAAGGACACAAATATAACTGAAACCAAAATTGTTAATTTCTTTCCCTTCCTTAAGGATTCTTCCTTTGCTTAGTTGGGTGAGTCAGTGCTATCTGTAAGAATCTTTCTGGTGTACAGAAGTCTCAAAAATTTTTGTGGAAAACTGCTCACTGGAATTATTCTATGGACAATAAAAGTCCATAATATCATTGTCTAAATTATTACAAATACTCACAAATACAAATACAACTATTGTGAACACACACAGAAAATGAAACATCTGTTTATACAGCAAAGACTGACAAAAATACTGAGCAACTTACGTTTGAGAAGGAAACATCAGAGGTCCTTGTGAGACACCACTTTCTTTTACTATAGAAGTCACTCATTCAAAGAAAACTTTGAATGCATTAGATTGCTATGATTGAAACATTATTTATATCTCTTCTCTTTGCCGTGTTTAAAATATAGTTTAGCTAATTACACTTTACCTTGCTGGACAGTTCCTAAATCACTTATGGATCCTGACTCCCATAGTTTTGAAATCTAGGAATATTGCCAAAAGTATAACTGATCCTATTCTTTATTTCAATAGTTTTTTGTTATGGATACTGTGCAGAACATCAAAAAAAGTGCAGGAAAAAAAAAAAAAAAAGGTCAGCCTATTCTTCATGGAATCCTCTCTGGGAATGTTCAAATATTATGTAATGAAGGAAGCAAAAGATGTGCAGCTGAATTCCTTATTCTTGTGATTAAGAAAAGAGTTCTGGACATACGAGGACCACCAGCTACAGGAATCACAAGCTAGAAAACTCACACTGTTTTCCCTGTGTTGTGTGTTTAAATTCTCATCTTGAATTCCCCCATGCCATCATGCAAGGATGCTTGCTGATAGTGGTGTGTGGTCTGGCCACTGCTGAGGGACCAGACTCAGAGAGCGGATGGGGGGAATGAGGGGAGATGAAGTTATTGCATTAGGTCCTTGGGAGATTGGAGGGGTTAAGAACTGTTGATGGGATGGTACAGCAGTCAAGAAGAAGTAGTCACCTCTCTTTTGTCTTGGGGCTGTGGCTGCTGTCTTGCTTGCCCTGCCACAGGCTCTGGCAGGTCCCCAACTGCTCCCTGCCATGCCTTGCTATGCAGAGTTTGTGCTTCCCACCTGCCTTGGTTTAAATGACAAATGTCTGGCAAGGAAAGCAGGAACCTTTCTGGAATAGAAAGAGGATCCCTTTTCCAAGTTATTATAACTTCAAAATTAAGAGGTTTAATTAGAAAAAGGAATAACAGTTCTTTACTAAAAATATATAGAATAATGTTGCCTTAGGATTTTATGTATTTGTAGATTTTTATACAGATCTATAGTTTCTTACATTCTGAAGTAGTAGGTAAGAGCTTCTAACCTCTGCGATACATTCCCAAATCTCTATCTCATGGGATAAATAATAGTTAGTACATCTTGCCTGGAACTCATATACCAAAACTAGGAGCATAATATATCATTTCAGTCAAAACAAGAAAGAAGGCCCAGAAACCGTGGAAAAACTCCAAAAGATGAAGATGATAAAGTACAAGGGGTTCGGAGATCTCTGACTCAGTTTCAGAGAAGGTATGTTGGGGGGCAGATTTAGGAAGTTTCTGGGGATGGACAATTATTAGATTGCATGTAACCTTTAGTTAGGATAATTAAGTAGTGTTATGAAATTAGTAAGACCCCTATACTAGGAAGTGATGCTCAGCTCAGAGCCCAGCTGGTCTCATGTTCGTTGGCTCGTCTCCAGCATGCCTCCAGACACACCTTGATCCCTTGGAGAGCCACGAAGAACCTCAAGTACTGCTTGAAGAACATGAGGACGGAATTGGGGAAAGGGCACGTGTCTCTCTGTATATTTTCTATACTGTGTACCACTAAAATCCTGTGAGCAAAGAACTCCTCTCTACCTTACTCAGATAATATTGTCTTGGAAATTTTTTCCATAAAATTTCAGGCAACAACAAAACAGAAGAAATAACGACACAGTAACAGAAACTTTAATAAATGTGTACTATTTTACCTTTCAGTGCAGTTTTAACCACACCCTGCAGGGAGTGCTGGCACTCCTCGGGAGCCCAACAATGCAGTAACTCACTCGCAGCTGGGAGGGACCACCTTTGGGCTCCGATGGCAGTGGCGGCTGCCGCCTCTGTGAGAAACCAGTGCACAGGTGGCGGCTGGGGTGTCTGATGCGAGCTTGGGGTTTCCCCAGATGGTGTGGGCTGCCACCAGCATGGTAAGGGAAAGCGAGGTAGGGTCCCTTTCAGGGACTTCCTGTGAACTCACACTGTAGGCAGGTGGTTTCAGTGCAGGCAGTCACTGAGGTCTGAGCCAGTGAGGGGCAGCTGAGACCCTCCTGCAAACAGCGGGCATGGGTGGGGGCAAGTAGCAACTCAACCGTATTGCTGAGCCGTGCATGGCAATTCTCAGTGAGACAATGGCTCAGTGCTCCTGCCTGCATTGAGTAGCAGCAAGACAGCCCTGGTCCCAGTGCAAAAAAGGACAGCTCCAAGCCAGTGCCAGTCTTTTATTCACCTCCACTACTCTCCTAGAACCTAACCTTTGGGGCTGGTGCCCCATCCGAGGTAACATAGGGAAATAGGGCTTCCCTGCACTGCCTAGGCCATAAGCAGAAGAAACAAGAGAGTTCTGCTTCTACAGGGAAAACCATTAAGAACCATTCAGATCCTGAGCTAGAAACACAATTGAATCTTAGCGTTTATCTCTCCCTAACAGAAAAAGTGTGCTACCTCCAACCCCCTTGACTGTGTCAGTGAGGGAAAAAATTGCTGAAAGGTTTTGAACTATAATACTTGTGCTGCCACAGCCAGCCTGTGGTGCATACCAGTGCTACCCTTGCTACTGCACAGAACCTGGGGGAATTCCCTTTATTTGTGGTGAGTGCCGTTACTCATGCACAAATCTCCATAGCTGTTGCTGCAGCTGCAGCCGAGAAGAAGCTGCTGCCTCTCTTTATTCTGGGATGGCAGTCAAGTTGGGGAACTATCGCACTGCTGCCCCCAAGTGCTGCTCCGTATACCAGCATTTTCGCTACCAGTCACCATCCCCACACATCCTCTGCTGCCGACTGCCAAACTGGGGAGCCCTGTGCCACTCACCAGGAGCGAGGACAACACTGCACAGCAGTGCTTTCCTACCATCAGCACAGCTCGTGTTTCCTGCCTTTTTGCTTCTGCGCTGCCTAGGTGCCACCTCATCATCACTGCAACCACATTGGAAAGATCTGGGAGAGTCTTTTGTAAACCTCTCCATGTGTTGTCTTCCCATCATAGTGGCAGTTTTGCCCCAACTCTGTTGTAACCACATGACTGCATTTGGGATTGAATTGTCACCTCGGTGACACAGAAGTTGAAAAGTGATTTCTGAGTGATATTTTTCTCTGTTACTGTGTGGGCATTGTTTATTTTCTGTTTTGTTCCTTTGATTTTAGTAAACTTAATCTTGTTTCTATATGTTGCTCGAAAGCCTCATATTTTCAAACTTAGAATAAGTCTGGGAGGAGAGGTCTCTATTGCATCAAAGGTCCCACCTCCTCCTAGCATACTTTGTCTTTAACACAAGATACCCTGTGAAGGATGAAAATTTCTCTTGTGACTTAAAGATTTTAGTACATAATAAAGACATGGTTACAGAACAGAAGAAGAATAGTTCACTTGGAAGGGGTACACAAAGATCACCTAGTCCAGCTGGTTATGATAATCAGAAATCTCTTTTTCTTTTCAAAGAGTAAGGTTAAAAACACTTGATAAACTAATAAAAAACATGCAGAATGCACAGGACAGCTGTTAGACATCACTTATTATTGGGTCAGAACCACCTTGTGAGGCAGGGGGGAGGTGTGGAGGAGGAACAGATGGGTCAAACCTCATGGAGGTGGAGTGGCATCATATTACTCGTGGCAGGTCCCCAGAGCTCACATGGGGAAACCCTAGAGTAGCTGTTAGTCATAAACAACAGAGGAAAATTGTAACACACCACAAATCCTGGAGGCCCTAACTCAAGCTCAGATTAGCAGGGACAGTGAGAACACTGGTCTGAAACTTCTGAGTGGCCAGTGAGTCAGAAGCCCTACCTGGGGGTTTGACTGTAGTGAGCAGAGCAGATTAAACCAATAGCATAATTGTGCCATGTGTCGCAACCCTGCCATCTGGATGTGTGAAAGCAGGTCTTCCACAAATTTTCAGTGGGAGCTATCTTTCCCTTTTTCCTTCTCTCTTCTTGCTCCTTCTGTTGCTTTTTCTTTGCTCCTTTCTTGATGCTTTCGGTGGCTTGGAACTGTAGGGATTCCATTTTGACTTAAGTGCTGTGGATTAGTTGAATATCAACTTGAGTATTGTGGATTAATATATGCTGAGTTGGTATTGTGGTGGATCATTTTGTCTTGCTTGTGTAGTGCCCTTTTTGAATGTTTGCCAAGTTGCCTCATTTTCTCCCCTAAATTATAAGGAAGCCCCTTGGGAACAAGTCCATGGGTTATTCTCTTGATGCCATCTCAAGGCATTAAGGAACCCTATATATATGTTTTCAAGTAAAACTCCTGGCTGAGCCATGAGTCCACAGCTCCCAGGGCTGGAGTGTTATAACAACGAGTAGAAATGTATCTTTGTCTCAAAATTCCCAGTTTTAAGAAATTTTAATTATCATAAAATTTATCTTCAATGATTTCGTGTATTGTTATAGGACTTTGGGAAGCTGATGGGACCTTACTCCAGAGAGCAAGTCTAATGCTTGGAGGGAAGTTGCAGGCTTGAAGGTCTATCAAAAAAATAAAAAAAGAAAAAAAAAAAAAAAAGAAAAGAAATATCGTTTGACTTCACACTTAATTGTTATATAAAGACACACAGTATAGTAAGCAAATTTGTGTACCATATTTAAAAGTATATATTATTTCAAAATTGCTGCTTCCTGAGCCTCATTGTTAAAGATTTGTTTACTGGAGTTCTAGCTGGTTACAGTAGCCAGGATCAGTTTGTCACTGGGTGGGTGTGTATTCTAAACCCTCTATGTCATTTTTTCTCATGAACTGCTCACAATGGCCCATTTGCAGCAGATGCCATNTCTTACTTTGAACTCTGGAGGGCCATGTGGTGCTCAGCACAGGGGTTGGTGAGCTCCATTCTGCTTGTGCCCTGCTGTGCTGGGCTGTACATCTGTTTTTTGTGGCACAAAAGAATTTTCCTTCTGTTTCAGTGTATTTTGTGATCTTTTATTAAATTGTTATTCTGACTTGCAATCCCATTCTGAGTTGGATTGATTCCTCCTGCCAGTTTAACTCTAAACCAGCACACTGAGTCTCTGAATTGGAAGCCAATCACATTACCTGAGTAACAGTAAATCGAGCCTGAATAAATGAAGAGTTATTTTTGCAAAGAATGTAATAGGTACTAATTCCAATTCTTATTTTTAAATTAAGTGTAATATACACTCTCCATCAGAATCACCAAACCAGATTAAAAAATGCAGTCTAAATGCACTGCAGTGAGTTCACCCTGGCTGGACACCAAATATCCACCAAAGCCGTTCTCTCACTTCCCCCCTCAGCTGGACAAGGGTGTAATGGTCACAAAATATGTTCTCTGTTTTGGGATAAAACCAAAGAACCTTTATTAAAAACACACTTCACTGTATATAGGGTTGTTACAATTAGGAGGCTGGGTTATCCTAAATGGGGGATGGATCATGCTAACAAAAGGATTATTTCATATTGATCACAGGAGAGTTCATGAACACAAGGGAAAGTGGAACAATAGGATGTTGCCAAACAGGTTTTGTATCTAGCCTGTGGAAACAGAGAATTTACAATCTTGTCAAATGTTAATAGAGTCTTTTGGTATGTCTGGTGGCTGGATCAGCCTCTTGAGACAGGATTAAGTTTATTGTTCTGGGAAACTTTCTGGTTTTCTGTGGTCTCCCAAGGCTTGGCACACAATTCTGTCAGATTCCTCACTGGCAGTCCAGCCTCTGTCCTCACACAGGAGAAAGAAGAAAAAAGCAAAAGGCCTGTGGATCAAGATAAGGGCAGAGAGAGATCAGTTACTGGCTACCATCACAGGAAAACAGTCCACACTTGGGGAAATTAGTTTGATTTATTACCAATCAGATCAGGATAATGAGAATATAAAAGAAAATCTCAAAATTGCCTTTTATCTGCATAGCATCACTCAGGATTGCATATACTGTGCCTAGTAGCATACATCCCACACCTAGCAGTGGATCACAAAATACTTCACCTATATTGAAGCTCCACTAAACCATATGTAGTTAAATTACATTTCTATTATAACTTATGCAATACCCATACACCATGGTAGAGCTCTGAAGGGAGAACTGAAGCATTTGTTAGACTATTATATTATAAAATTGTTCTAATAGTATAAGGCTTCATTCAGCTCTTCACTTTAGGCCCTAATGTACAACATATGTAACTGTTCATATTTTCCGTGTACTCAATTACCAATTTTATCATAGCAGTGCCCAGAAACCCCTAGTCACTATTGTCAATAAGCAGTCACATAACTGACTTTAAATGGATCTAAATAAGAAATTAAAAATAATGGTGAAAGGATAAATAAGTAATGTATAGGCCAAACCTAATTCTGATTTCCATTTCCTTGATTGCATACTAATTTAACTACATAGACTTAATATAGTTATTATGATTTACATCACTGCCATTGGCCTATATTTCAAGCACAGATCATAATTCTGTATTCAGTGCTTACCTAATCCCTCAGGGCAACTGTGAAAGTCCTTTCATAAAAAAAAAAAATAATTCTATATATGTATCTATATATAGAAATATACATACACACATACATCTAAATAGAAAATTATATATAATATCTATAAAGAAAAAAAGCTGCTTAGGTACTATGTAGCAAATCTATAAAAAGGAACAGTTAGGGATAGTAACTCTCTTTGTTAGCAATTTACCTGTTTTATGTAAAGAGGAGAAACAATCAAGAGTAAATTCTAAAAATGAAATCAGGGAAAAACAATACTTTCTGGGCAGTCTTACAGTAAAAGCAATTAAACCACAACTGTTTCAGAAAAAAATATGAACCAAAAAATTTTGTTCTTCTATTAAATACGCTGACTTTTATTTATACTCCTCATATCAGCTTTATATTATGACACTTTGTCACAGTTTAGGAATGGCATTCCCCAGTTTAGTGTTCCCACTGAAATACTCCAAACCATGTGCCACTCGCTCACTCACTCCCCATTCTCTTTCCTCTTCCCCTGCAGTGGGATGGAGAGGAGAACTGGAGTCACAAAAGGTAAAGATGATGGGTTGAGGTAGGAACGATTTACTGGAAACAACAATGAAATAAGAAATGAACAGTAACAGCAACAGTACTAATAACAGGGTGCACAAAAAAGGAGGTGAATTATTCACATGTTATTATTCATCCCACAGAAATCTCCAACAACACCCAATTACTCCTTTCACCACACTAGTGACCCAGAAGAGAGCCCTTCCCTCATCCTTAGAAAATGACATGACGTGGTATTAGAATAACCTCCACATCCTATTCATGCCCCTATCCTGACTACTGCAAAAATCAAACCTGTCCTGTTCTGTCCAGAATCAGGACACATTTCCATTGAAGATACTTAGTTTTCCACTGAAAAATCCACTTGAAAGACAATTAACAGTTCTTGGCTGCAAGTTGATTTTCAACAGGAAAACTTCCCCATGTTTATTTTGAGTTACATCTACTCTGAGGTCACTATGAACAATGAAAAAGAAAATATTAAAAACATCCTCTATGAAAAAGTATAGCCTACTTCTAAAGAATCATAGAAGAATTTCAAAATAAATTTTAGGGGTTTTATTTAATCAGTTCTGCTTGGATACTTAATTAAATCATACTGCACCAAGATCCACTTTTAATTGTCACAAATTTTTCATGTAATAAAACTCCATGATTGCAAAAGCAAATATATGGGTATTAACTAGAATATATTATTTTGTGACATTTACTGCTGATCTTGCTATTTTAAGTACACACCTCAGGTTATCCACTTCTTGTTTTATTGTTTGTTTGTTTTTCCAATGTAAAGATCTTCAGACAGAGAGACATATGCAACAAACATAGGAATGTCCTTCAAATGGAAACACGGAACTCTAGCCGCTGCAGCAGTTCAGACTCATTATTTTAATCACTGTGCAGCATTTACAGTTGGCAGGAAGAGGGTTGCTTCCATTGGCTCCATCTGGCCAGCTGTTTGTCATCTTAATAAACATACATTCCAAGTCTTCTTATGGTCATATTTGAATTCATCTGTCTCAGCGAAATACTTAACAAAAGCAATTTTAAAAAAAAACAAAAAAAACCCAACACCAAAAACACATAATCGAATGAACCACCAAGCTTGGTCTTCAGAGTTAATAGCTATCTGCTGAATTAAAATGCTTAGAAAACATTTTTTTCAGGCTTTCTACGGCTATTGGATTTTTGTTTTGGTTTGGGTTTTTTTTACCTTTTTTTGCCCTCCATTAGTTATCTTTCTATCATCAAGAATGAGTTTTGTTTTACAATAGTGAAAGGAGTAAATTAGGGTGTGAACCTATTATTGTCTCAAAATTTATAAAAGGATCTAATTCTGGAATGGGGACATTTAGTAGAATTACAGTAAAGGTATGGCTCAGTAAAGCTCAGTGGTACTGTCATCCCTTTTTTGGAAACTATCACTCCTCAAAACTTGGTCAATACAGACATATCCATTTGGCTTTATGCTTTTTCTAGATTTAGAAGATTGAGGGAAGGGGCATTTGTGATTAAAATATTTTTGGCACTCCGAACAGGAAGTTTGGCACTTGCTTCACTGTAGTTTTGTTATCCTTGTAAAGTCCAGTAACTGATGCATGCTTCATATGTGTCTATGCCTAATAATTTGGGGAGATTCATAGATCAAGAGAACACAGAGAAGTCTAGCCTAAATAAACACTGATTTAGAGGACAAAAAGCAGATTTTTAAGAAGAAAGAAAGAAGCCAAAAGAACAAGAAAATAATAATAAAAAGAGGGTAAAAGACACAGCTGTGACCACCTACTTTCATAATTTGTAAGTGCAGCGATAACTGAAAAATAATTGTTTTTATAAAATGTAAGCCTCAATGGTAGATAGTTCATCCATGCAACTGCAAATGGGACTCCAATAGTAAATCACATTCCAGTATCCAGCTACCAGTAAATTAGATATCTTACAAACATTTAAAGTCTCATATTTCTGTTTCACATATATACATGCCCATACATCAGTTTTAGCTTAAGTAGATACTTTGCAAATGAATTTTAGAGTGATAATGGAGCTTCACAAAACAAATATTTGCACTAATTTAAATTACATTAACGTATTTTTATCAATTCAATTTGCCATTGCTTTTGTTCTACAAATCTCTGTGCATTCACATTCCTAAGATTAATAAAATGAATATTTTTTTGAAAATTACAATGTCCCTGTAATTTCCTTAGATACAAATTGCACACATTTCATTTCCTTCATTAAGCCTATCGTCATGTGTGGCTCAGAGGATTAGTAATTAGGTGATTAATAGACAGTTTACTTTTCCAGTCTGACTTCCAGGGGTTTTTTGTTGTTATTGGCTTTTTGTTTGTTTGCTTGGTTGTTTCTTTTTTGTTTTGTTTTGGTTTGGTTTGGTTTGGTTTGGTTTGTTTCTTGAAGCAGTTGTAGCCTTTGTGTGCTGACATATCTGTTCTTCCCTGGCTGAAGGAATCACCTACATGGAGTTTCCAAAAATGCAGTCTTATAAATCATCACAGAGAGTTTATAAAGTAAAATAAAAAGAAAAATATATATCTATATATAAATATAAAAGCTCACATGAGAGCTCGTCCCAGAGCCACTTCAGGGCAGCACGGGCCCCTTAAGGCTCATAAACACACACAGACTTCATGCAGTGAGTCCGTAGCCCAGAAGAAGATTTTATTAACATATCACACACTGTATTTATAATCTGTGCTTTTCAGTTACATCATTATATCAAATGATTGGTCAGCTTAGAACTGTTCATTCTCAGGCCACCTAAAGTCCGCAGTTCATAGGTGTTAATGCTAATTGACTCCTCCTGAAGAACTCATCCCATGATGGCTCTCTGAAGGAATTTGGGGAGTAGCAGCAGATGTTCTTCTTATAGATGAGTTCTCACTCCAAGGCTGCGAACTGCTCTCTTGAAATCTGTAAACACAGGCCTATTTTTCCTGGGAACTGCACAATGAATTGTTCACAGAATATTCACAGAATATCCAATTTTCTGCATTCTGCAACAAGTTTACTTCTATAAAAAGCTTTCTTTCTAATTAAATGTTCCTCCATGTAGTAATGAAACCTATGAACTTGTAAATCATAATGCAGCTATTAACAGCTAATGAAGTCCAAGAACACTTTTATTCCCTACAGAATTAACACAAAAGGGTATGTAGATTAAGCAAAGATTCAGTCTAAATTCCTAACATAACCCACAAAAGCTTAAGTTTACCATTAGTTTTGAGAAACAGACAAAAGAGCAAATTATAAATTCTGCTTGTGCTCTTCCAACAGACCAGGGAATCAAAACCCACCTGAGTTTTTGCTTTGCATTGCTCAGTTCTGTGTGTGCTGGTTATGCTGGGCAGTCACTCCTGCAGACATGACAGCAACATCCCTAGTTCTATTGCCTTGGAAGTGACAGCAGCTCCACAGAGGCTTTTTGTTGTTATTTAAACAGCACCATTTCCCTTGCTTTGGTCTGCATCATCCCCTATAGAGATCTGTCAGAGACTGAAATAGTTAATGGTTTAAACATTGTAAGCTCACCAAAAGACTTTTGTCCACTGTAGGAAATTGAAAAGAAACAGTGGCTCATCCAACAAAGCCTACCCCTCCCTGAACATGCCTACTATGAAAGGACCTTCAGATCAGGTAAGTGGGTGCCATTGTCCAACTATCCCAGGTGCAGTAAGGTATGCATACCTGAAGGTACAAACTGGACTTCCAGATAAGGGAAAAGGCTAATCCTGTAAGGCAGAATAATTCTTATTATTATGCCAAAGTTCTCCCTTACATGATGACTTTGCTGTAAAAATCCCTCCAGAGAACCTCAAAGACATTTTGCATCTAAGTCTGGGCTATTCATCTCAAATGTTGGACCACAATGAACTGTGATTGATGCTGAAAAAATAGGCAGCTGTAATGTCATAGGTGTCAGAGACTTGTGACATATCCCATGACATGTCCTGTGACACTATTCATTGTAAAACTCCCCACCTCAGGGGTGGTACAAGGCATTCCCACCTGAGCTTGAAGTGTATAATAATTCATGAGATTTTTGAGTTTGGGGGGGTGGGGGGAGGGGCTTCCCCAAGCCCCCATGGATTGAGACCATCACTTCAAAAGGACTGCAACCACCAGTTCAACCAACAGACATGAAAGCTGCAACTATCAGTTTTCATGGCTGGATCCACAGGGTGGTGACTATATATATACATATATTAGGATCCATATCCATTCTTTCTCTTCCTTTCCTCATAGATACATTTCCTTAAGTGTTAGTTTTATGCTTTAATATTGCTGTATTACTATATATGATAACATCCAAAATGGTAACACACCTGTTTACCTTTAAAACAAAACCCTACATAATATATGTTTACAAACACTGATTATTCAGTATCATTTCACTCTAAACCACCTCAAGGGATTATTAATAAAAGGATTAGTAATAAATTTATTGACAAGAACCTGGGTTACCCTCCCTTCTTGGGGAAGGTTGTAACAGCTCATGATAAGTGATATTGTATACCTTTACTACCATAAACAAGAAAGGCCCTCTTTTCTTTTTTATTCAACTCAAAAAATTATAACTCAATCCTGTTTCAAATTGCCTATGTAACATTCAAGACTTTTAGCAAGGAAGACTCTATAATTGCATATTATTTCATTAGATCATATGTTGTAACAAGATTCAGAGAGATGGCAAGTTTCTAGTTCACACACCGATGACCAAATCCAGATTTCGCCTACTCAGTTCAAAGCTTCTTTTGAAGACAACTAAATAAAAATCTTTCCACAGAAAGATTTCCACAGAAAGACATAAGACAAATAGTGGTTTACTTAGGGAAATCTAGCTGTACATCTGTTTTCTTAGGAACAGGTGGAATTTGCCTTTCCCCTACCAATGAAACGAGCAGCTAATGGCCCTCATTCTCCCCACTGCAGGTATCAAAGGGTGAATCACTGCTGAAAAGGGGGTTGCTTAGCAACCGTAAATCACTGGGGTGGGGTAGGGGAAGGGGACACTTTAGGTTTTTTCAGCCTGCGGGAGGGGAAGGGGGAAAACTGCTGGAGAGAGAGAGAGAGGAGAGAGGCTTCTTGGGGAACTTCTACCTACGAGTTTGGTCTCCTTCCTTTTTTCGTCCCATTCTCCAATCCCTCAATTTTTTTGGAGTTCCCGGTGCTCAAGAGAGAGAGAGAGAGACTTCGCTAGCTGGGGCCATTTGCATCATGTTTTCCTGAGGGGGCCAGTGGCTGCCGGCCCATGCACAAGGGGCTCCCAGCATTGGCTGCTGCATCCAGCTCAGAGTGGCATTCATCCTCCAGCTACAGACCACAGAAAAGGATCCCAGCTCCTTCCCTCCCTGTGCGGCTTCTTCCCACCGACTCTACAGCCTCAGAGGAACTCACACCAAAACCTCCTTCCATCCACCCCCAGGGGGCAGCTCAGCACCGGCCGAGGAGCAATTTCGCCACCTGCTGTCTGTAAATATTGCTGCGCACAACAGGGGCAGAGATTGAGGTGGGGGGGAGTTTCACAGGGAATTATCCCACAAATTGGTCATTTTAGTTCTGGTTGCTTGGTTTTCTCTGGAATAGATATGTATGTGTGTATATATACACACACATATATATATATATATAGCGGTTAAGAACTGTTATTTTTGCTATTATCATTCCCTAATTAAATTTTGTTTTGAGCCCAAAGGAGGTCTGCCTCCTTCTTTGGTTTCTAGTTGAACAACTTTTCTTAATTTCCTCTAAACTAAAACAACATCCAGAATGTTCAATATGTTTTTGGTTCCAACAAATGAACAGAAAAAAAGCATGTCAGGATAAAATTTAAAACAAAAACAATACAAACAAACAAACAAAAAAACCTCATCAGAACAGAGTAAAAATAGTCTGTGTATCATACACAAAACAAGAAAGAAAAGCAAAGCTTGGAGTTTTCAAAGTTTCTGGTTAAATATCATATATGCAAGCCTGTAAAAATTGATAGGAAATAGTCACTGTATCTAGCCATATGAAGTCCATATATCTATCTGATTAATTGCTTGTAGGTGGAGATTATCCTGTGTATAGGCAACACGGAAGTCATTTACAAGGGGTGACCTTTTAAAATGCTGAAAGATTTGCTCTTCTCAGCAGGAGCTTCAGTTTGTTCCTTTTTCAGCCACTGAAGATCTGCTCCTTAAACATCATGCCAATGCACTCTTCAGCCAAGGATGTAGCTGCAGAACTGAATACTGATGAAGTCAGAGGTTTTTTACTTAAAAGCATTAGGCTTTCAAGCATCAAGATGAACCCAAGCTAGAGTTGAACAGCTGCCAAAACATAATGACTGTTCCAAGGTGGTCTTGGTCCATCAGACATATCCTGCTCAGCCAACAGAACAAACTTAGCACCAACAGAACAGGCATATTTCTGTCTTCAGTTGCATCTTAATTAAATAAGCTTCACATCAACTTACTTTGTCAGGCCTATAGTTTTTCCTACTAGCCTGAAACCAAAGGACATGAAACAATGTGGGAAGAGTGACATCACTGCTTGTGTGTCAGATTTGTACAGTCAAGAAGAGCAGGCAACTGGGTCTGAGAGGCCTCCAGCCTCTGCTCTGGTGTGTGTATGCCAGAGAAGGGGAGAAGAATGGGGCATGTCTTTCTGCCCAAAGGCAATTAGTACATATCCCACTGCATCAGCTATTTTCTCTCTACATCTCCTCTGACAATGATTAGATGCATAAAACATTAAAAATGATCGCAAATATCCTACAAAATCATACTCTTTTGATCTCTGGTTAGCTATCAGTTAAGTATGCTCTGCCTACAGTGTTGAGAGATAAATAAAGGATGCAAAGAGCCAAGCATTTTGAAAGGTGTAAGGCTGTGCTTCTGTTTTGGCAGTCAGTATCCAAAACAGCTAAAGCTATTGGAGCTTTAGAATTTCATCAAATGCAGATTGTAAACTTTGATACAGAGAAGATTAACACTGTACTTCCTATCCCTGAAGTAGGAAAATATAGAGTCAATGACTCCAGGAAACCATCTACGCTCTGCATGTACATTTTTCACTTCACCAGCTACTCAGGTGGTAGCCAGTAGATCTAATTTCAGCAAGTCTGTGCTCCTGACAGCAGTCACATCAAATTACAGAATCTTCCAGATTTAGCTGGCACCCTTATCTTAGCCTTTCTATCAAATAATATGCCTGTTGCCTTCATCATGCAATCTTTAATTATGTGAAAATCAGCAGACTACTGCTTAAACCTGACGCGAAGAGAGCTCCGAAGTCAAAGACGCAGTCTTCATAGAAGTATCGTCAATGTTCGCTTTATTAGTAACTCACATGATTCACACAGGGTTCACACACAGTTATTCTTAGCTTCACTATCTTTAGCTCACACAGGTTATATAGGGCTTAACAGGGTTCACACGCTTCTATTGGTTCCTAGGCAGCCCAGGTCCTCCCCCCTTGCAGCCTGTGGCATTCTGCCCAGTAGGCATTCCTTTCTTACTTATCTCTAACTAGCTTCACTCTTGCAGCCTGCTACATAGGCTGGCTTGTGCACACAGGCCTGTATTAATATATCATGCCCTGTATCCATCAAGATTCCTGCAACATAAACCAGCAAAGAAAATGAAGAAAGAATAGTGTTCTTTCCAATGCACATGGCTGGACACCCTTCAAAGACATTTGATTGTCAGGAACAATATTTCATTGATGTTCTTTTTCATATCTATACCTTAAGGCCCTTTTCCTAGAGAATTATCTTATGCATGCTTTTTTTAATTTTTTTTTTTCTTCTTGGTGACAGAGGTACTGTGAAATTTAGTTCTGATTTTCCAACAGATGCTACTTGGTAGATAAGTATGATGTATCTCTAGGGCCATTATATTGTGCCAAAGAAAAGGTTAGGATGATGGGTAAAGATTGTTTATTGCAGAGGAATGCCAGGTGTTAATCTCATGGGAGACTCACGAACTATGTTACCCTAGTCCCAAACAAAGCTATTCTAATTTCTTGGAATCAGATACAAACCCCAAAGGGAATCAAGGTCAACACAGCAAACTAGGCAATCTATCAACAACCTAATTACATTCTATTGACCCAGAAGAAGTTCTAGAAACAACACAGACACCTCTGGATGCTGGAATGGTATTTATCAATTTCTGGCCTCTGGGTCTTGTCATTACCTGACATTTCCCCTGCTAAAACCACTCCTTTGGAATCTTCTGATTTTTATAATCTGATTATTTAGACTGGATGTCAGTACCTAACAAACTGCTCCAGACTATATTCTACCAGGCTGCATCATAAAAGGGATTTTGTTCCTTGTAACATCCTGCCTCTCATTATCAATGAAAAATATTTTAAAATAGGCTTCTTTGGAAATCACACTCTGATACTTGCCATGCACTTCAGAAAACCTGACCAGAGGGACTGTCTGAGGACTCTTGTCTGCCTTAGTTATAAAAGAACCAAACCTCACTAACTTCACCAATAAGAAAGGATAATGATTAAATATTAAAATAAAAATGGGACAAAAGAAAATTATGCATTGACAAAATGGCTGGTCTATATCAGATATGTAATAGATCTCCCTCTTTTCTCTTTTTTACCTGATATCTGAATGGGACAGGGATTTGATCTGTGTGCCCACAATATACTATCAATTACAGAAAAATAATCAAACTCATGCATGACAAATATGCTTTACAAATATTTCTTGCTAATGGCTCAGCACAACTTCTCTTTTCAAGGATGTCCGTTGTAACACTGAGGACAGCTGAAAAAGGAAACAAGAAAAATGCACTGGAAAAATAAAAATAAACAGGCTATAAGGATTATCTGTTTCTCACAGTCTGATGACTTTCCAGGGTGAGAGAAGCAGACAGTGTTATTGGCAAGAAATTAATATTAAAATATAAAATAAAAGGTACACTCAGCCAAGTCCCAAGTCTGTGAAGCACTGTGAGTGTGAACTGTAAAAAGCATTCAATTGTTACAACTGTATTGAACTGTACACTATGCATTTCTTTTTGTTTATTGCCTCATGCCACAAATATTCCCTAATTCCAAATTTCAGACTCATGCAGGAAGATATATTTGTGCTGCAATTTAAATGGACTAATGAAAACAACTTTCAACCATTTGTAACTGAAATATTCATGAGATACTCAGGAAGCAATGAAAGTGAATTGCTTCAGCTATCCTAAAAGAACAAAACTCAAGAAAACATGGGAATAACTAGAAAGCATTCTAATGTGCCTTCAAACTTTGCTCTTTATTTTTCTTTTGCCTTGTACTCCTCTTACTTCAAATCAAGCAGCTTCATTCCAATTTAGTAGATACCACTTCTGTCTACCCAGGTGGTAAAGTAAAATAAAAAGAAAAATATATATGTTTAAAATGCTCATGAAAGAGTAAGCCACTTTCAGGCTCACGAGCGCCCTCTATTGACTAAGGCACACAAGTACACTTACACACACTTCATGCCGTGAATCAAACAAAAACCCTGAAAGCCTAAAAAAAACTTTATTTACAGACCAAACCTTGTATTTATGCAATCTATGCTTTTTGATTACATCATCATAAAAAACGATTGGATAGCTCAGAACTGTCCATAGTCAGGCCATCTGGGTCATCGGCCATTGGTTTTAATGTTAATTAACTCCTCCTGTAAATCCACCCCATGATGGCGTTCCAGAGGAATTTGAGAATACATGCAGGTGTTTTTCTTATAGATAAGTTCTTACTCCAAAGCTGCGAACTGTTCTCTTGAAATATGTAAACAAAGGCCTGCTTTTCATGTGAACCACAAAACTTGGATTGTTCACAGTCTCACAGAATATCCAATTTTCTGCATTCTGCGACAAGGTAGCTCACATCCATTTATTTCAATTTTAGCCTATTGTTAAATTACTATGAAAACATTATAGGAAAGTATTCTGCCTATCTGAGTGAACTTCTTTTCCCACAGTACAGTCATACAGCCAAATACAGATGTATTTATGTGAGTGGATGCATCTTCACATGAGTCCAAATAAATGTTGAAATTAATTTTTAAAGTTTTCTAACATTCCATGCTTAATCTTAGGGGAAACTGCACATCCCTTGCTTCTTATAATTAAAATATATTACTGTGCTGAGAACTAGCTCTAGGCTCAAGTTGCTTGTGACACTTGAATTAATAGACCATTTCCTACTTCAGTGAAACATACAGCCCAAATTAAACAACAACAAGAACAACAAGAACAACAACAACAAACAAAAACAAACAAACAAACAAAACACACACAAAGAAACAAAACCCGAAATAAGACCCAAACCAAAACCAAAAAACACCACCCCAAAACCAGTATCCTGATTAAAATTGCGAACAGTATAACTCAGTAATCTTACATCATTATTTAGAAATCTGGGTCAATGCTATTCTTGCCAGGAATTAAATGGATCTAGAAATAATGCACATTGGGGGAAGCTATCTTAAACTACTGCAGCTCTATCCCTTAAACCCTTATGACTGGTATCTGCAGATAGAAGATGCGCCTTTTCAGTATTGGCTGGTCTGGGTGAGCGGAAAGTAATTTCACATGATTCTGCATCTGCTTATCATTCTTTATTCTTAAGCATCTCTCTAGCTATATCTGTAATGGCAAATATAACTGTCAAATTATATGGATGTCCCTTTTCACATGGGAAGATGGAGCACAGCAGCAACAGCACACAAGAGTTCTCCGTGCCTCCCATTTCCCAGGTGTCTTCAGTTAACCCATGCTTTTTTCTCTCAACATTATATGTAGGAACCCAACTAATACCTAAATACAAAATAAAGCAGATAATCACCCTGATAAGTCTGTGATACATGTAAATAAGAGAAATTTTACAGAACTCACTAACCCTAACTTTTCAAGGAGCCTTTGATCTACTCTTGATCTACTTTGAACATTTTAGATTATATCCCATCTGTCAAGATTACCTTTAATTCCTGCTCTGCAATTTTCCCTTCCTCAGACCCTGGGGCAACAGCCAACACTGCCTATCCACAAGTTCTTTACACATTATATAAGGGCAGAGGCTGCTCTGGCTGCAGTGAGACAACTCTCTTTCAGCTCACCAAAGCTGTTTATCAGCAGCCTTCTGCACCACCTCTGTACATAACCAGCTGTCTCAAGTCTGAGTTAGGGCTTCTGCATCAAAACCTAAACAATGTTTAAAGTCAGGAAATACTAACACCATTCAAAAATACATCCCTAAATCCAAGATTGACATCAAATTGTTTAAATACTTGGCCACCAAAAGATATTTCAATAAGAATAATGAAAAGATTTGGTCTGAATTATTGCCAAGTCAACTTTTTCTGAGGACAAGAAAATGGATAGCCCAGGGGAAGGGAAAAAAACTAATTTTATCTCTAGAAAACTAATTTAACTGACAAGTTTTTACATGTTCTTTAATGCTGACAGCAATTTTTTGCCAGGGTAAAATGTCTCTTGCCAATTTCTTACAAATTTTAAATCTTCACATAATATATACTGTTGAGAGAAGTCCTCTGGATGTAATAGTTGGATACAAATATTAATAGAGGATTTGAAAACTGGGGAACTAAACACTAGTTTACCTAGATTTATCTTTTTGCATTTGTATCAAGCTGTCACATGCTTACAGCAGTGCAGTTAAAACAGGATCTTAATGTTTTTGCTCCAAAGAAGCTTGTAAGTTAATTTAGTTTGATCCAACTAACTCACCCCACAAGCCCTCTATTTTCACAGCCTTAATCATGAGCTCTTAAACAACCTTAGGTGCAGCAAGAGACTGGACTTGTATCTCACTAGATTATGCAACTATTGGGTCAAATCAACCAAATTGTGTGTGCTGCCAGGAGCCAGGTCAGAAGCCATATGGCAGAGTGCTGCAAGCCACATGGCACAGCCTCCTGGGGCAGCTGTCATCCAAAGGCCCACCTGGGAGCCCACTGACACCACACCCCTCGAGCCTCTGGCTGCACCACCCATCACTCCAGCCTGGAGGGCACTGAGTGGTCACTGAGCCAGACCATAAAAATAGAGGGGCACAGAGTCTCTTCTTTCTCTTCAGCCATCACTGTCACCGTGAGAGATTCTCAGCGGTAACTATTGTTCTCTTATTCTGATATCTTTCTTTACTCCTTCTCTGTTTTCTCTTTGCTTCTGTTTCTTCTCTTAATCTTTTTTTTTCTTTACTCTTTCCTTAGTCTCTTGAGGGTAACTTAAACCAATGGGTTGTTTTCTACCAAGTTGTGGGTTGGTGTCTTCTGGGTGTTTAGTGAATTCTTCTTGATTGTATGTTACCACTGTGAACCTTTTATCAAAATGCATTTTTTTTCTCACTAAATTAAAAGAAATCTCTTGAGAAAAAGTGTGAAGCATTTTCTCTTTGTGTTACCTCATGGTATTAAAGAATCAAATGCTCTATAAGACTTGGCGGGAACTCTTGGAGTCTTAAACAAAAGTAATAGTCTCAGTAAAGCTCAAGACTTTAGGACTGGGGTGTTGCAGGTGCCATCCAAATTTCCAGATTATAAGCTTTAATGGAATTTTTGGCTTATATCTTGTTCCACCCTGGATCTTTTGCTAGATTTATACTGTATATTTTCTGAAGTGTTTAGAAATCATTCTGGGATACCATCTGTTTCGAAGAAATGAGAATGTGCATCCTGTCCACTGAATGGTGTCTTCAAAGTAAAGCCATATAAAATTGTTTTTCCCACTTTCACAAATATCTGAGGAATTTTAAGAGGAAAAAAAAATCAATGGTTTACTGTTTATTAAAAAAAATAATTTACGCATTTAGTGTTTTCATTAGCATGAGTTTGCTTTTGTTTTTCAGAAAAACATTTGCTGGAAAATCAAGTATTTAAGAATGAAGAGGACTTCAAGTTATCATAGAGTGAATAAAAAGGACCAACCCAAACAATGTTTTTATTTGTTTCCTGAAGGCATTCTGTATAACAGAAAAATAATATATATTGTTTCATCTTTGTCAATCACCATTAGTTTTGTCAATTGAAATGATTAACCTGCAGTCCTGTTTGATACCAAACTTGAAAAATATATATTTTGTTTCCATGCCTATTAACAGAATTCTGAGTGCAGCTCAGTTAAGTCTGCTCAGCTTTGTGGTCGCTGTTAACAAGCATAAGTATTTACATTAACATATTTATTTAAGAAATCTAATAAGTGAAACAACACATAATTCAAACATCCACTTTAAAACTGCATTTATTTGAACTATGTAATAACTGAGAAATCAGAATTTATTTATAAAAACAGTGTAAGAAGATACAAATAAATGAGAGAAAAGCAAAGCAAAGTGCTTTTGAGAACTTTGATAATAGTTTATCATCCTCTAAAATATCATCTAAAATTCTGTTCTGCAATGTCATTTTTTTAGTTCATTATTTTGGTTGGAGAGCCAGTCAAACCATTTGATTTCAAAACGATCTCAAGTCATTCTGTGTCTTGTAAACCAGATGTTCAATGAATAAACCTCCTAATATGAAGAAATTAATGACAAATTATTTCCTGAATTTCTCCTTTGCCGAACACTGCTGCTCAGGAATAGCCAGCAAACAGTGGTTCTTTATCTATTGAGTTATTTGAGGTTTAGATTTTAATCTGTACTATAGATGATATTTTTGTCTTCTAAGGTACCTTTTGCTATTTTCCTAAAGAGAAAGTCCATTCTTCACAGCACATGTGGAATAGTAAGATACCTGTACTGCATGGAAGAAGATATGCTTTTCTGCCTCATAAGCCTTGATTAATGTTTGGCTCAGTGTCAAATTTGCCTAAGAACTGATACTACATGAATCAAGAAGGCTGGGTACCAGCTCTCTTAAAACACTGCATTCAGTGCATGCCATGTGCTCCTTTCCAAGCACAGGTTTGCTTCTTCTCACTGCAGAAAATTGTTAACATGTAGAATGAAGACTGACAGGGGACCGGCTCCTCACTACCTCTCAGGACTGGGGCCAGTGGAAAAAACCCCTGTGATGATGGTAACAGACCACACACGTTGGTCTTCTGAGGTTGTGTGGTGAAAAGCCCTTTATTATGGTAACCAGGGGTTTATATAGACTTCAGGGGATGGAGTCAGGATGGGGGTGTGGCTAGGGAACCCAGTTATCCAATGGGGAAAGGGAAGGATCATAGACTGACAGAAAACCAAAGATTGGGGATGGATGGGTGAGACAGCCAATGGGGTTAGAATAGAGACAGGACTGGTTGTGCTGGCTGGACAATCCAGTTTAGGTGAGGTAGACTCGTGACAGCTTCATGGCTAGACACACATTTTAAAAGGGAAGCCCATACAAAGAACGCAAGTTCTAAAAGGTCTCTAATTTAGCAAAATCCTGGGGCCTGTTGTCCTGGTTTTCTTACTTCTTTAGTTGTTCCTTCCATTTCTCATGGCTTGGGCATTCTCCCACAACTGCTCCATTTTTATTAAGTAGTGAAACACTAACTTGAGCAGTGTTGCGCAGACCAAAAGATTGGAAACATTTAGATATACAAGGAATGACACAGAAGGATTAACAACACAAACAAACCTAGGATCAAAAACAATAGGAATTTTTTCAGAGGTTCAGACAGTCCTTTTAGTGAAAACCAGCTAAATATCTCATCCAAGCTAACTCTGTCTGATTTTAGGATCTGTTGGATGAGGGAGCAGAGCTCATTTATGCAGGAGTGAATGGATTGGGAGGGATCTGAGAAATTTAGACAGCACAACCCTTCAAACTCACTGCAACCATCTCCATTGACTAGTAATAGAAAGTCAATTGCAGCTCAATTCTGTAGTGTTCCTTTCACAATTTATTGGGAATCTAAGAGGTCTTCCAATGCTGCACTAGTTGCATTTGCTTCCTTGGCCAATCAACACCCCATTTTTGTGAGCAAATCTAAGGCATGTGATGTGCCAATAGCTGGAAGCACTACACTGCCCCAAATATTTTGTGTCCAAAAGTGAAGATTGGAGTCACAATCCTCCATGAATTGATGCAAATTTTGAAAATTAGACAGGGGATGCTACTTGGCCAGAGGGTGAAGGGTTTCTTGAAGGCCTATGTTTTTAATAACTGGTTCTGCAATGAATGGTTTGCCACTCTCTTTGTGTCTCCGCACTGCGGGTGAGTCCTCCCTATTGGGGCGGGCTGTAATGTCATGCTTATTGATTTTCTTGGGAGGATTGATAACTAGGAAGGGATTGGCTTTGCAGGGTTATAAAAAAGTTATTTGACCAAAGGTGCATGGTCTCCCGACTGCCTTTCTAGGGATTGATTTCCATACCCAAAATCCACAGATAAGGAACAATCCCTCAGGGAGGACAACAGACACTGGGGGGGATTGGATTTCTGGGGTTATTTTTTCCTTGCACCAGAACTCAAAACTAGAATAGGCTCCATAAGATGTTACACTGAGCTGCCATTCACTGAAGACCTAGAAATACCCTGTGTCTTCTTTTTGTTGTCAAACACAGCTGAAAATACAACCATAAATATGGTTGTAGTGCAAATTACAAGTTGTGGAGTCCAGGAACAGCTTGATTACAAAAGACCTGTCTGGAAATTCAGCTAAACCTTGGGAAAGTGTATTGGGAGTATCTCAGAGCTGATAAGACTCAATCCAGTCTGCAGACATCTGCTGCCTCAGTATCTCCAAGCTGCCTGCAGTTGACAAGATTTGTGGGTTTCTGTGTACTCCTTAGGCCAGATGGAGTCTTACCTTATCAATCCCATTGTTTCCTCTGTGTCGTGGTTTTTAAATATGGACTGACCTTACATTCATGAATTCCCTCATAATGACTATATTGTATTCTCTTAATTGTAATATCCCCTCCCATATTTAGCATAAAACCAGCCCCTGAGATGAATATTTACTCACTGAATCTATATATTGTATGTTGTAACTTCAATAAATATCTCTTTGCCCCCCAAAACTGAGATTGTGAAACTGACCGCTACAAGTTTCAATATATACTTTAGAGTTTACACTCTATATGCTACTCTTTTTATTTGCATGATAAAATAAAGCCACTAACAAACTAGAAGATTGACAAAGTTGTCACATTCTTTCAAAATAAGAATTCTAGATACAACTCCAATACTTTGATTAAAATTTCCTTAAGTTTGAGTAATTGAGTAAGTTCAATTTAAGTCAACTCTACAAGCAATTGAACTGTCTATCTCTATGATCAGGCAAGGAATGGCTAATGCTGTGATGAGCTCCACTGAAGCTTCCTTTCAATAAAGCAATAAACTGACTTCTGAGTATTTGGCAATGCTGACCAGGAAGGGTGTAGTACAAATAGGTGATTCTAAATACTTTCCATATGAATCCTAGACATGCAGAGGGAGACAGTGTGCTGAGAATGCAGAAAGACAAACTTCAGTACACAGCAACTCATGCATTAAGAATTCAATTGTCCCCTTGATAATATCGTGATAAATAATCCTGCTTAATATGAACAGGATATATACAACATTTTTAGAGTGTACAGCTTCCATCTTCTGATCACAACAAATTTGGAGTACCATCTCATAGATCTAATGGATATAGTGATGTGGCAAAAAGTTCGCTGATCTAGGAAAAGCATTTCTAGAACTATGAAGTCTTTAAAAGTAATTGAAAAGCAAGTAGAAATAACAAGCAACAAAAATATAGACAATGATCTCAAAAAAAAAGAAAAAAAAAGGGCTGATTGACAAGGAGTCACTAGTATCATTTTGATGTATTTAATGAATATTGATTGTACAGTTTAATTATACTAATTGTGGTCAATAATTCCATACTGTTCTCTATGGAAAAAAAATTCCACAATATTTCCATAATTATGGAAAAAAGGTATGAAGCACAGTACTTGATGTACAATCCAGTATTTATGATAGTCATCTATGTCATCTCTATCATTTAGCATTAGGCAAGATCCAGTTACAGACAAATGCAAACTGTAATTAAAGTGATGGCTCAAGCTTACACTTGCACAATGGCAGGTATCTATAAAGTGACCAGATTTCTAAATTATTATTATTATTATGCAAAATATGTAAGAATGTTTATCAGTGTCTACATTTAGATTTGAATTAGATATGCATTAGGCAGTTAGACATTTGAAATAACTGTTAGAATTGTCAGCTGACTCTTCTCAAAAGGCCAAAGCAGCTGACAATGGCTAATAACTAAATATTTCATGTGAAAAAGGATATGCAGACATAATTACTGCTGCAACCTCATCAGAGCAGCCAAGTCTAATTAAGTGCAAAGCTAGAGTTACCAAAAGGGTTATGAAATTTCCCCTCTAAAATTATGACTCTGCTGAGGTGACATATAGACAATAAAAATACCTCAGGAGCAGAAGAACACAACTTTTATATAAGTTTGTGAGTATTGTTATGGAAAGACCCTGTTCTTTCACGCTACTCAAAATACATTATTGAAATTAAAACATAATTGAAATATTCAACCTGTAGGCAAGAAAGAAAACTTGTTGTAATATTCCTGCCTTCATTAACACACCCCTAAAGCTGTTAATAACCCTATAAATTGTTCTTTCCTCCAAACCAAACATAGGAGGCTCTCATAAACTTTACCTCTTTCAACTTGTTATTATTTACATTTCTAATTGCTAGTGTATTGTATTAATGACTATCTTAGTTATTACTAAATTGATCATTAAAATATGAATATTCTGTATTCTGTTTATTGGCACATACAAACCATAGATGTCTATGAAAGAGACTAGTGTGTCAGATATTCAGAAATAACAATGAAAAGGAAATATTATTGGCCCCTCAACCTTCTAGTTTTGAAACATCTTATCCTCATTCCACATTGCACTTAGACAGAGCTTTCAATTTCTCATAAAAGCCCTGACAAAGTAATCAATTCATTTTTTATCTAGCCTTAGTTTGTACTATGTAAAGAGACTGTACATACCTCAGAGATGATGTCAGACCTTCATATATCACCATGTATTAAAGCAAAAGTCCAAGTCTTAAGAATAAAATATGTAAAGAGGATATAAACAGATTTCCTATTCTGCTTATCATCCTGCAGTGTACACCAATGTTCTTCATAATTTCTTCTTTAATGCTGCAATGACCTCCTCATTTGAGAATCATCTCTCAGAAATAAAAGGTAATTGTGGCTTTATCACATCCTATTATTTCTAGAAGTGGCTGCCTATCGTAAGTCAGAACAAGGATTCTTTTTTTACTTCTTCCACAGAGCTCTGTCATTTTCATTGTATCTTTGCTGAATAATATTGATCCTTTATTAATTTAAAAAGTAATGGTGTCTCAGTTCAGTTCCTGCAACATTACTCATCATGTAGAACAACAGAGCTATGCTAATACCTGCTGTGGTAACAATGCAGAATTTACTCAGATTTTACAATTAGCAAACATTAAACTCTTCAAGTGTGGTATACTAATCTTGTTCTAATTCTTCATCCATCTCTTCTGAATTTGCCTCCATTTCTCCCCCTATATCTGCTGACAATCCCATACCACTGAATATTATTACAGTTCCTAGAACTCTTCAGAGTATATTTTATCTTGCTCAAGGAGTCCTCCTGATAGTATGAATATGTCCATGGAATATCTTAAACTGATTGGCAACCAGTCACCTCTTCCTCAATCAAGACAGCTGTTTAGTATTTTAGTGTCTTCCCTTAAAAATGCTTTTAAAAGTTCTGATTTTCCTTCCTACTAAAGCAGTAGTGTTTATGCTATTTGCTATTCAAATGCCATTCAGCCAAGGGGATGAAACAACAGGCTAATTTAAAGAAATTATAAATAAAGTTTCTGTTTGTTTCAGTAAGATTAGTTTGGGATTTTGTGTCATTTTGAATTAGTTTTCTGATCTTTTGCTTTGTCATGATATCAGTTTGAATGGGAAGACATGACAGAATCACTGGCATAATGCAGCCCACTCCTACTGGTGTTTTGAATTAAGGTATTTAAGATTAGCACTTTCATATAATTTCATATAATAACTGAGGAATCAATGTATACATCCTACAATATCCTGATTATCTGCTGAGATAAGGGCGTGCATCACCTCATCCTCTCCACTCTTGCTGAAAAGGGAATCCATATGCTTGAGCTGGACTGCCAACCAGGGCAGTCAGAGATGTGAGTCAAATGATGCTCCATTACCTAGTATCCGCAAAGAGAGAGATTGCATGAAGGACTTAAAAAGACAAGAGTGCAAGGTAAGGTAACGTGCATCTTTTATGCACCTACATTGATTATATTTATTGGTTTTCCTAAAACTTGCTTATTTCCAAAAAGGGAGTTTGATCAGATTTTGAGAAAGCTTCAGAAGAGGATATATAATTCCTGAATTGATGTGGGTGATTTGATATGTGTGCTTAATGAAGCTACACTACATCACAGAAAAAGACAGTTTAATTACCATTGAAATGAAACAATATTTAATAAAAGCCAAAGAAAACTTATCTCTAGGCAAAAGTGGTGTTTATATCCTGAATTACAGCTTCTTTTCTTCTGTATGCAAGTTTTATTTTACTATTTATGCCATTTGTTTAATTTTGGGGTATAACTCACATGAGTGGTTTAAATTCTGGGAGCTCTGAAGATTGGTTTTCATTTACATTTATAAGAAGAGAACTTGTCTGTAAAATCACAACATTGCAGCAAAGAATTTACAGGCCTTTGTTTCAACGGAGCTCCGTCCATTCAATGATGGCCATGCTAACATGACTATCATGGTAAAATAGAAACAAATCAGAAAGAAGATAAGCTATTGAAGTGACATTCATATTTCAAAGGCACTGTCTTTGAGGATGAAAAAGAAATTTTGAGAATTTTGCAGTTGTTCCAGATAATTATCTCTCTCAAATATCTTTAAAAAATCAAACTCTTAACTTTTCTTAATGTTTATGGTAATGGAATGTTTTCCGAAGAACACAGGAAACATGAAATTCACTTACAGAAAGTTCTTCTAAAAGGACCTTAAAAAAAAGACAACTAGTTTCTCATTGTTTCTATATATGACAAACTGGTTAAAATATATTGCAGTAGAAGTCTTCCTAGAATGAAATTTTAATACTGTCAAATCTTTATAATGGTTTCTTATTTTTGGTGCAACACTGTCACCAGTTGTTCCAGAGATAATTAAGAAATCATGAAGACTGTTTTTCCCATTATAGTAGGAACTATTAAAAAAAAAAAAAAAAGTGAACCTTCAGTTTTACATTTATATTTTGGGGTTTAAGTAACAAAAGTCATCCTATATAAATGTTATTTTGAGCAATGCATATCAGAATTGATTTAAATACTAACACACTACTGGTTTCCTGGAGTCAAAATGAGTACGTGTAAGCAATAATTGCAATGTGTTAATTAAACACATGAATTAACTAAACTTTAGCCAGAGGGTGACCATTTCAAATAATGTTAAAGCATTAAAGGTTAAAACATAAAATAAAAAATATATATTGAATGTCAAAATTTTGTATTTCATAGTCAGCAGATATTCGTTGCATCTGTAAAAATTGATAGTTTTCATTATGCTACAGGAAATAGCCTGTCTTCCTCTTATGTGCCACACTGGTTTTCCATACGTTTTTTTTAACACCTAGGAACACCTTATTTGGAAATTTCACTAACCATTTTAGAAAAGAATGTCCATTTTTACAAATGTAAGTGCTTATTGTGGCTGTTAAATACTGTCAGTCAAACTTAGTTAATAAGGCACCAAACTTGGGCTTGTGCTGCCAGTTATACAAATTTGGATCACAAATTTAAAACCTGACTTTGTCCTTATTATCTATTTACAGAAGACAAATAACTCAGTACAAAAGAGATTAATAACTTTGAGGGTTAGTGGAGGGAATTGTGTGTCATAATATAAATACAATATTTATTTTAGACAATTCAACAACTACTCAGGAGCTCTGCTAAAGTATTAAAAGATTTGCTCCACTCATACATTAGATTATAAAATTTTCATGTTTCTTTACTGTCAGTCTTACACTTGTAGAGAAACTCCTCCGAGGCCACAACCAATACACAAAAATTTGCTTTAATAAACTTATTCTTAAGGGTTCTGTGATAAAGTTCCATTTAGAATGTCTCACAGAGAGGCTTACTTCATTTTTATCTCACCTGAATACAGAGAGAGAATAAGGCAATTATGAGAGAAGGAATACTGGTGTCACTTGACTTTATTACAGATTTTAAAAGATAAAAGCAGATCAAAGACTCTGCTACTAATAAAAACCATGTTTACTACGTTTACTTCATCAAAATTTTATTTTTTCAAATAGATTGGAGATTGCCCATTTTAGGAAATTCTGGCCAGATGAAAAAAAGTGTATAAGTCCAACACATCCTGATTCAAAAAATAGAAAACACAATGGAAGAAGCTGAAGTTTCTGATTGTCTGGTAGTATTTGGTGACATACTAATTCAGTAAGGAATTTATACATTTGAGAGGTTTGGGATTGGAGAAATCCAGGGGGGTTAAAGGGAATTATTAAAATTTATGACATTTACATTCCTGGGAGGAAACTGAACTCAGCCTTTGCAAACATTTCAGTATTTGGCCAAAACCACACCCTGATACAGAGCAATACATTATCTTCTCTCATTCAATGCTTCTCCAATTACCAAGCTTCAATCCAGTTCTCAGAGGACTAAGAAACATGAAAGACAACTCTGTGAATGAGTGATTAACATGGAAAAAATCATTTCACCAAGATTATATTGTATTTCTAACAAGACCAAAAGCGTGCACTAAATTATTGTTATGATAATTACCTTTGGCAGGCTTTGTCTTATTGTTAAAAAGCGATAATAAGGTACCTTAAGAGGCAGAATAATTACACTTAACTGCTGTAATTAATAAATTAATCCTCAGGCTAAAATGATCCATAACATTGAAATTATGTAACTGCTGACATTTAAGTTCTTCATTAAGTTCTGCAACGCCTTCATATCATTTAAATCAAGCATTGTTAATATTTCTAAAACTTTACTTCAATAAGGTAAGAGAACAAATCCAGTTCAGGAAAGAGACCATTTAATTTCTGTGTCAATGGACTGGAATGTCTGAAACTGAATATCAAAATATGCATGATTACACAGGAAGTCATATAGGTCATCTTTTTTCCAAAAATGAATATATAAATCCCATAAAGGGGCAGTGAGAAACGGAAGACCTTGTCACTATGCAAGCACTGCTCAGCAACTGCTAAAACATTGGTGTGATATCAACACTGTTCTGGTCACAAATCCAACAAATACCGCTATACCAATTACCACAAAGATATTAACTATTACAGCCAAAACTGGCACTGTTGTGTATAATTAATTGTGTATAAAGCTCACTGCACATGTAAATGAAAAATGAATACAAATAAAATAATGTTCTCAAATTAATTTAAAGTTAGTGAAATGCTGGCCTAATGACATCATATTATAGAATGTGTATATCATCAGGGATAGTAATTAGCTTGGTAATAGTCTAAGATACATAAGTAATACAAGTACTGTTTTGTAACTTCAAAGGGAAAGCAGACACGGGTGGAAAAACAACTTAAACACGTTGAAGAGGGAAATAAGGAGATGGGCAATTCTTAGAAGGCCTTTTAAAGAGTTTGTCTGATAGTGTCACAGTTGAGAATGGTATTCCCCAAATTAGTGCTCCCACTGAGACTCTCCAAACCATGCTGCCACTCACTCCTCATCTTCACCCCTCCATGCGCCTGCTGCAAGATGGGGAGGAAGATTGGAGGCACAAAAGGTGAAGATCATGGCTGCAGATAAGAACAATTTACTGGAAACAGCAAAGAGAAAAGAAAATGAACATTACAGCAGCAATATCACTAACACAGCATACGAGACAGGCAAATGATTCACACGATTACTGTAAACTGGCATTACCCAACCACTCTCTTTGCCACCCTAACTGACTCGGAACCCGTGCTCCCTGGAAGAGGCTCCACTCTGGCCCTGGCAACGATGTGAGGTGGTACAGAAACCTCTGGAGCCTGGACATGTCCCTTCCTGACTACTGCAAAATTAACCCTGTCCTGACCAGAACCAGGACAGGTATCTTTTCATTGACAAGTATGGTGTCATTATGATTTGTCTTCTCATCAACATCGACATACAACACTTCAAGGGTTTAACAACATCCTCCTCAGATCCTCCCTCACAGCAGCTTTGGGACCAGACATCTTCACTAAATAGACCAGCTCTTTGAACTGTGTGGCAGTACAAAGCTCTTTTCTGGAAGATATTGCTACCAAGGAGGCAGTTAGTTTTCACTAAGGAAGCTTTCCGGCCTGGAAAGAGGCATCTTTCCCAAAAACAGTTTTGTAATGTTTCTCTGCATGCATTCCACAGAAGGTTACTCCCTGGGCACAAGAGAGATAACACTCACAGGTGTGCTGCAAGGCCTTGGCAGGCAATGGGGAAACTGAGAGGAGGGAAACAATGATAAAGCCAAGGCATGAATGAAAGCCTGGCCTTTCAGCCTTTGTTCTGAGACCTCGTGCTGGAGGTACAGCACCATTGGAATCTATAGGTTTTCAGCATTCTCGCCTCTGAAATAAATCTTTCCTTTCCACCATTTATCATTCTTTGGGGGAATATCTATATATATTTTGCTTTACAGCTGGTTGTCAAATCCAGCCTGAAGTGAGAGAAAAATCCTGACAGCTCAATGGCTGTATTAGCCATAGCTCAAAGACTCTGAGCTCTGCTCTCTAACCAGCTTTGTTAGCTCTCTTGATAACAAAAAGCAGTCAAAAATATATTTACAAAGCATCATCTCCTTTTAAGAGCTGCCTATGTAACCTCAAGAAACATGAGCTGCAGTGTACTTGATGATATTTAGAGTCCCTTCCAAGCCAAACCACTCTATGATGGCACTACTACTGAAGAGTAGGAAAAGAGAACACACCCTTAAGATTCACATGAATGGAGCTGATAGCAAATGAGGCAGAGGTATAACTAGCCAACAGCAACCAAAGAAACATTAGAGTTGTATCAAATAACCCTCAACCTTCAGGACAATGATGAATTTCCCACACTCTTTCCAAATGCTGGCAAAGGCCTTGGTAGAAGTCCAGACTAAGAGAGCTGGGCTTTGGTTATGTGTTCATAATATGTTCTTTTTCTTCTTTTATGTTCTTTATTCATCACTGGTTCCAAGTTTGTAATAACCTGCCTCATATTATACTTCCATAAAGTGAACTAGAATGATTTTTTTTTTCACATAAATTTATCTCATCAACAATATTGTTCTTAATTAAATTTGATGGGATGTGAGCTTGAGAGTGGTAGGTCTATTTCCAGTGCCATACCTTGAGTTACACACCCTAGAGACAATTCAGATTCTCAGGAGTGGGCACAATGTTTTAATACCCATTAGATAGAGTCAAATTTATGGATTTATGATGTCAGGGTTTAAATCTGAGGAAAAAAATAATGTCCTCTATGCAAAAAAAAAACCCTGTGTTTCTTTGTGGAGAAAGAAGACAACTTAGAACTTCTGATATCTTTTGAAATTCTATCGTGATTTGTCTTTTTGGTGTGTTTGTTTTATTTTTAACATTTGCTTAAAGATGAGAACTATTTATTTTAAGTGTGATAGAATGACAGTGACATCTACTGACTTTCTATGATACAACTCTAAAGAAGTAGAACACGTACTTATTCTGTGTGAAACTCACCAATCAATACGTACATGAGGAGAGGGAGGGCAATAATGCAGAAGACTGGTAAGATGATCAGAGGGCTGGAGCACCTCTCCTGTGAAGACAGACTGAGAGTCTTCAGGTTGTTGAGACTGGAAAAGAGAAGGCTCTGATGTAGAAGTCAGGCGTGGTCCCCGCTTGTGGAGGGGCAAGCAGGAACAACTTTATTGAAACCATAACATCATATATATGCCCAGTAAATGAATATTCATCTCAGGGTTTGACTTATGCTAAACATGGGTGGAATATTACAAGTACAGAATAACACTGGGAGGAGATGTTATAACTATGGGATAACACACCATTCACTATAGAGAGACACATGGTAATGCACATATTAGCAATACAATGGAGTCCTCATCTAGGTTCAGGGTGTATCCCTAAAGTCCATACATCTGGGAAACAGGGAGGGGACAGAGTTTGCAGTCTTTTATCTGTCAAGAGATGTCCACTCGGGCCTCTCCCAAGGTCTCCTCGACATCTCTGTTAACTCCGTTGTTGCCAAGAAATTTTGTATTCCAAGACCGTGAGGACCACATTCCAGTACATAAAAGGGACTTTCAAGTAAGCCAGAGAGGGACTTTTTGAAAAGGCATGTAGTGACAAGATAAGGGATGATGGTTTTACACTGAAAGAGGGCAAGTTTAGATTAGACAATAGAATTCTTGTCTATTAGACAATAGACAATTCTTCACTGTGAGGGTTGTAAGACACCAGGACAGGTTGCCTCGGGTGATGCCTTAAGATTCATAAGATTTGTAGCATATAGATTTTTAATAATATAACTGTATAGTTTCTAACAGTTTAAAATAGTAGTTAACAGTTAGTAAACTCCTTTCTCATACTTTATATCAAATTCTCACAATTCTTGAAATTTTGTTTAATGTTCTTTTCAAGGAAAAAGATTTAAGCAAGGACATCTTTTGCGGAGGACATATACTTAGTAGGACATAATAGGATATCACTGTAGTCAAAGCAAAAGGCTCAGAAACCTTGGAGAAGCTCCAAAGAAGGCATGATAGCGAAGAAGTAAGGGGTCTTGAGACCTCTGACTCAGTTCCAGGAAAGGTGTGCTTAGGGGCAGACATGACAGAGCTTCCGGGGGTGGAAGGTTGTTGGGTTGGATGTATCCATTAGATACAGTAATTAATTAGTGTTATAAATTTGTAGGATCTATATACTGTAGTGTGCAATTATGCATTTAGTGTACCTTAAACTGCTTTAATTAAAGGCCTATTGTCTATTTTATCTATACTAATATTGTCTGGTAAGTTTTCTTCCATTTTAGGCATCAAGGGAATCTGTAGATATCCCATCCCTGGAAGTGTTCAAGGCCACGTTGAATGAGGCTTTCAGCAACCCGGTTTAGTAGAAGGCATTCTTGCCCAAGGCAGAGTGATTTGAATTAGATGATATTTAAGATCCATTCCAACCCAAACAATGATATCATTCTATGATTTCCACCTCAATTATCAGGGCTATCAAAAGCAATTAAGAACATCCCACGACACCACAGAATCAAGGCTTCATAATAACCCCTTTGGATAATTTCTACAAGGCTCTGACTTACTCTAAGGCCTTCTAGAGTCACAGCAAAGACAAGGAGGTTGTCATTCCTGAGAACACTCGAAATTTAGTTTATAAATTTCATTTTAGTATTGAAGAAGACAAGAAAAAATGCAAGCAGTTTTCATATTACAAAAACTTATTTCAAAAAAGAATAATAATACAATTACTATTCTTTGATAGAAACAGTTGTTTGAACTGTTTTCAGTACTTACTATAGAATTTAACACATGCGACATATTTATATCTTACATAATCACAGATTTTGGAATCTTCTTTTAGAATGAGCTAGATAAAGAGCATATTTTGATATTTTAGAAAATAAACATATGTAAACAAATGGAAAAATATCAAAACAATGAAAGTTAAAAAATGTTTCTCATTGTGGTGTCATGGAGAAGTGTGCCCTGAAAGAAATTAGATGGAAACCACATAAAATTCAAAGTTATATCAGTCACTGTTATGCTTACTTTCAAATTCCTCATTAGTTTCACAATACTGAATTTTCACTCCAGTACTCCAAAATGCTCGACCACATATCCTTGCAGTTAACATGGAGATCCCATCTTTGCTTTCCCCCAATTCAGCTCAGTTACCTGAACCCTGACCCTGCCGCAGACACCACTGTTTAACCTCCCATTTGGGATAATCAAACACATATTTTTCACTTCAAGGAGTGCAAGTGAAAAAAAAAGGAGATTACTGTTTTTAAAAAGGTGTCTCAAAATATGACAAAACTGCCTTAAAAAAAAGTGGGGAAATATTTCAAGCCTTTGTAAACATGTATTAGCAAATCAGTTCATTCATTTATCCTTCTTTCATGAACAGGAGCCACAAGCAATTATTCTTGCACCTTTCCAAGCCTATTTGGACATAGACCTAATGAAAAAGATGAATGACTAATGAGCATGGGGTTTTGATAAAGGATTTCTGTCCATCATACAAAAGTCCATACTCTGGGACCTAACACAGAATCATAGAAAGGTTTGGGTTGGAAGGGATCTTTAAGGATAACCTAGTCCCAACCCCTCTGGCACAGGCAGCGGCAGCTTCCACCAGATTAGGTTATTCAGAGCCCCAACCAGTCTGGCTTTGAATACCTCTAGGTATACTCTGGTTTTGTTGTCACATCTACAACTGGAAATCGGCATTTTTTAGGAGAAATACCTCTGAGCCATAGGTACAGATTTTAATTCATGGGAGAAAAACCCACTGTATTATTTTTCCGAAATACTTTTTGTGTGTGAAAACTGTAACAAAATATTCAGCTGTATCCATTCAAGTATTCTAAGCTTATTGTTCTCATTATAACATTAGCACTTATTCTAACGTTTCATCTCAGACAGCACATGTATAGGCTTGCTAAAAACTTGCATTACTAGGGATCAGCCATACAGAGAAAAAAAAGGATAATATAGTTCTGATATGTGACTGTCAAAGAAGGGTTCAAGTTGTGTCTTCTGCTTTCTCTGCCTCAGCTGTAAGGCAAATTTCCTCAACAGCCTCATGTTCCCCTTCCTAAGATTTATCATCAATCTTTGGTATTCTGCAAGCCATTTAAGTTAGTTCTATAACTGAATTCCCCAGTTAAATCTCTGACTCTCCAAGAACAAAATCTCTACATATACACTAGGGAATGAGTACTTCATTCAGTTCCTACTAACATAAGCAGACAAAGACGTTCTATCTTAATGTCTCAGCACTCCTTCTGGCTTCAAAATGAACAATTAAATTCCTAATGTTCAATCCTAAAAAATGTCTAGCTTCTAGATATGGTGATACTACCTGAATCTATCACTGATAAGCAGCATTGCTGATATGATGATTTCTTTTATTTAAATTTTTCCTCATTAAACATCTTTGAGAATCAATAAATACATTGATAGACAAAATAAATGGTTACAAGATAAATGAAGCAGGTTCTTATGAATATGATAGAAGTTTAAAAGTCATAAAGGCTTCTCTACAGGTGCTAATTTTACTACTTGAATGAAATTAATAACACTCTCCATGAAACAGCAGGAGATCCTTAGATTATATGAGTAATCAGCAAGAAGATTTATTGTGAATTCACAAAGCACAAAGTGTTTGTGTAATGTATGCAAAAGTGGTACTTTACTCTTTGCAGTGAACAATTCTGAGTCCTTATAACAGAAAAATATTTAATAGCTTGAAAACTCTTGAGGCATAGTTTCAAAAAGTTGTTCAGCTGTGATTAATTCAACTCACAACAAACTAGTAACAGGTCTGCCTTATTTTAGTATTCATTAGGATCCTTTATTAAAATAACTACTTAGGATTAAACAATGGATATAGGGATAACTGAAAATACAACTTGATGTCTAGGAATGTAAGGTTTAGGAGAGTGTGATTCACAAATTGGGTAGTATTTGAACCTGAAAAGCTAAACTACTTTTCACCTTCACTACTTCTTCCTATAAATCTCATGTATGAGCCTTATGAGCCATTGCAGATGAAGAAGTTCCAGCAGTAATCCCAAAGAGGGAATTCTATCCCATTTGTGCTATTAAATTCTCAGTAAATTATACCCTCCAAACAACAATGTATAGCCAAGCTGTAATAGTTTTTAAAAAACCTTTTATTACAAAGTACCATAGAATTATGAGTTTGTGTTCAATACTTTCTAGTAAATATTTATTGATTGCTGCAATTAATTGCGTTGTTTTGAATCTTGGGTCTTAATTAAGTGGACTGAAAGTGTCGATACTCTGTGAATGTTCAACTGACTCACAAATTAAGCTAAATAATGCTTTATCATGACTAGTTATTAATATTCTACCAATGAAACTAGCTACGGGACTATATGGGTCAGAAAATTAGTAATTGTTACAGTTTCAGAATCTGATGGAATTGCCTTCCCTTGATTGCTCTGGGGAGGTGAGAGAGGATTTTTCCCGTGTGCTATGTTTCTCTTCGTTTCTGGCTGCTGATGTGAGCAGAAACATCTCAGAGGGATCCCCTCTTCGTCTGGGCTCCTCTTTTTTCCTCCCCTCCAACCCCTAACTCTGAACGTCCTGTGCCTCAGAGAGAGGGAGAGCCATCGCTACCTTGGATTTGCTGCAGACCTCCTGAGGGGAGCCGACGGCCATCGACAGGGGAGGTGCTGCCCCCTCTGCCCCCAGCCCAACATTTTTTCTCTCGAACAAAGGACGAGGAGAGGGTCTGCACTCCCCCACGGAAAAAGTTCCAGTCCGTCCCTCCACAGCAGCGCCCACGGGACTCCACCACCACCCCGGGACTCCACCACCACCGCCGCCACCGGAGCTCCGCTGCGCTCCCGGGGCAGCCCCGCGCCGGCGGAGGCGGACATCGCCACCTGCTGTCCCCAAATATCACTGCACCCAAAGGGAGGCAATGTCGTTCAAAGGTGTTGATTATAAACTGTTTTATTTGGTTCTGTTTTTTTTTTTTTTTTCCTTGATCATATATATACATACATATATAGTAGTTAAGAACTGTTATCCTTTCTATACATTTTCCTAGTTATAAAGTTTGTTCTAAATTTAAAGGAGTGGTGGGGTTTTGTTTTTGTCCTTTCAGGAAGGAGGCCTCTTCTTTTTTTTCCTAATCCAAATAGACATCTTAGTTTTCCTCTAAACTACGCCAGTAATAATAATAAAATTCAGAGCCTTTAATTTTCAGATTAGCTGCTCAGCACAGATGAACAGCAGCTAAAATGATTGTAGTCTACAGACCCTGTTTTACTCATGTTGCATGTGTTACATAAAATGAGTGAATAAAGATGTCTCATGTCCTGAACAGAATTGAGCAAACTGTGCAGCTTTGGAATTGACTGAAAGGCACATGGCTGTCTTAGTACAATGCTAAACCAAAGAAAACACATCCTAGAGACAAGACCACAAATACTATCTGGAGCTAGTTAGCATGAAAATGTGTTCCCGAGGCTTTTGAGTTAAATCTGTGTCATATTCCACAGGCCTATAGTTTGGGCAATGGTAGTACACAGTGTGGATATATCCACTGACAGCTCAGGAAAGAGTCTTTGCATCAAGTAATTTGGGGATAGATTTACATTGTGACTTCTGTAACTGTTAACTGCATTACAGGACTCTAATCCTGTAATGTAAATGCGCTCTATTGCTGCACTTGTCAAGCATCAAAAGAAGGAAAGCCTCTATTTTGAGAGCTTTGGTACTTCTCAGGAATAGTATGTTAAAGCATATGGAAATAAAGATGCTCTGTTTCTTGAGCTCAATTGGTACATTTTCTTTGTTACCAACATAAATTTGGAGAAGTGAGAAAACCTGGCTCAGAATATGAACTAAAATCCAGTTTCCCCACTTAAAATATGAGTTGCATATTAAGAGATGTTATCAATTCTATCTTAGTAAGTAACTTCCTGTATCTATTCTATTCAGGTTCTTCTAGAGTCATCACTTGAAAATCCAGACAGATATTGCTTCTAATATCTAATTGGTTAATTCACCCTAAACCAGAGATGTTCACAAATTTTTCATCACTAACCACAAGGCTTAAAATGAGGTTTCATTTGTCAGTATTGCAGGTTATCCATGAAGTTGCTGCCAATCTTTTGGGCATCAATATGATAGCAGAGTATCTTTTTCCAGGTTTTCAAGGTTTTCCCTTCCTACATGCAAAGCAATTTGTCATTTATCACATTCCTTTCAGACTTCCACACCTCTGTCCTTATCAAAAGACGGCATTCAGCTATGAATGTTCTTAAGCCACTTACTTTTGAAAAAGCTGACTGACTTGGCTCTCAGAGCATCACAGTTTGCTCAGAACTTTGGAAATCTTCCTTTTTACCAAGGATTAGTTTTTCATTACTTCTCTTCAAATGCTTTACCATGTTGAATCTCCTTTCTAAATTACCTCAGCCTTCCTTCTGAAGTTACTTCACCCTTATTCCACTCCCTCCACACACCAACACATATGTACATATCTATCTATGTGTATATTTATACATCTACAGGTTTACTGAGGTTTACCTGATGCAGATTTCCTGTAAGGTCTTCAGTCATTTTCTCTCTGTCTGGAGGCTAATCAGTCTCACTAATACTTCAGTTTAATACTTAAGGACAAATACTAATCTCATGTTTTGGGCAAATAAAATCAGTATATTTTATAATAAATATATTTATAATAAAATATTATTTATTCAATAATAAAGCACTATGTTTGCATTATATAGCATAGATAAAAGATAGGTTACATAGAAAAATTTAGTAATTTGTAAAATATTTATCTTTTGGAGCAATATTTTTGGTTCTTATATCTTTACAAATACAAATGCAATACACAAATCATGCCCTTTAACATATTTCTCTGAGTTTTCTGAGACAAGATCAGATAGAACATTTCATCAAAATCCTTGAAATTATCCAAACAAACATGAGTGTCTTTATTTTAATTATTAGCTGTTAAAGCACCACAAAAACCTCAGCACTGGCAGATTTGCTCTGACTCCTCTGCCAAAGGGTGGGTTCATATTCTTTACCCTGAAAGCATTCCACACAAGAGACAAATGTGAAAGTTAGCTTTCATAGCTGACACATATACCAAAAAACCTTATTGTCATTTAATTTAATCCTAATAAAAACACAGTAATTTCTATGCTACATTATTTATATCTAATTAAAGAGACAATTCAATAGGCCCAAATGCAAATAATTATATCCACTCTTCCAAACAGATATCTCTGAATCCTATTAATGTTAGTTCAGTATCTGCAGAAGCGGCATTACCTACAAACACACACACACACAAACTTTGCACCACGATGGGCTAGTTGCGTCATTTAATGGCCTAATGCTATGTGGCCAATCTTTATCATTTAACTTACTTGGCCACTTCTTTATCCAAGCATTTAGGAAAAATATCTAAAACAAATCAGAAAAAAAACCTCCAAAATCGCAAGCTAGTCCTTAATAAATAATTCCATGTAATAACAAAGTCTGAAATATATATGTAAAAGGCAAGGGCAGCTGTGTTTTTTCTACTTTGTAGTCTATTTTCAGGTTTTCAGCAATGTTTCCACTAGGTGATGTAGAACAAGCAGAGGGATTCCTGTGTTTGACTTCAGCCAGACTAGTAAATTTGGAAATGGTTTTCATACAGAAGTCTGCCAAAGCACTGTCTCTGAAAAAAATGAGGAGAAAATAAAAAACAACAACAACAAAGTCAAATGGTATATACAGTGTCTCTGAGAAAGATCAAGACTTTAAAAGCAACAATAACCACAAAAGTATGCAGACAAAATCTGAATGGTCACAGAAAGTAAGATTTGGAAGATTTATAGCTTGGCAGAGTTGCAACTTCAGTTTCTTCCTTTCTTTATCCTTTCTACATAAAACAATATATTCCTTCTATCTTATTCTATAATTTGAGTAAGTAATGTGGTCAAATTAAAAACTCTACAAGCTCTTTAAAGAAAAAAAATAAGTTTAAGGACTGATAATTTTATAACCAGCACAAGATTCCAGTTTCCAAAATCCCCAAGGCCACTTTGAAAATCTCAGTCTAAATGTTTAGCTGAGTTACTGTCTGCTTTGCTTGCAAACTGCAAATCCCAGCTGTTCTCAAAATTTCCTAATGTGTAACACATTTATCCATGAAACATAAGCTGTGGTTAGGATGAAACTTTTGCCTGCGTTTCCCCCATAGATACAAATGGTCTGTCAATATATTATAGTGCTGTTACCTTTCAGCTCGCATTGCAGTTACTAACCTCTGTACATTAGGATTTAGGGGGCTTCAGGAACCATCTTTTTAAAGCATTTTCTGCATTGTAAAAAGCATTTTTGGTCAATTACAAGGTTTGTTTTTTTGTTTTTTTAATATGACACAAAAGAATGTGATGTAGCTACAAAGTGCTGTGAAAAGGAAGTAGGTATTTTAGATAAAAGTACTTAAGATTAATTTAACATGCACAGGATTTCCCAATTGAAATTTTCACTTTAGCACTGCATTTTAAACAGTTAATCTCCTAATGAGACATCCCCAGCAATAAGAAGTGAATTGCAAGACTGAATAAGGCCCTGAGGCCTGCACCTGGAAGAGTGTGCTTTGTAAATGCTGGATTTATGCTGTCGGCCCAAATTCTGCAGTGAAAGAGTTGCACTGCCACCTCCTGCCAAGATCTCCTTCCCCATCAGGAATTGCCACTAAAAGTACACAAAGGAAAAAGGTGTAACTTAATTCTTCATACACACAATTTATTTTATTTTTTTTAAACTCTAGTAACTGAAAAGGCTAATTGCTTATTTTTATGTGTCTTTTCTTCATAATATGATAAAAGCAAGAGAATACTGTGCTGAACAACATGGGAGAGGCTATGTAAATGTCTGGTTTTAACTCTTTCTCTTATTCCCAGATCTCCACTCTCATACCTTTGAATCCTGACTGACCTGTAGTCATCTCAGCTAAGTCATCCAAAAGAGTTATATTGCAATTGACTACTTCTTTTCCCTATCTCCAAGAGTCTAGATGTGAAGGAGTCTTGCACTACAGCTCACATCACTGCTGTGGAGATACTGTCTTAATTTAAAAGGAAATTTTACTTAGTTTTCTTTTCAGAGTTTTTCTTTTTTTTTTTTTTTCCCCAGTTAAATTTTCAAATCAATTAAAGTTTTGAGAACAGCTATGTTCTTTTCTAGTAGACATAGTCACTACCAAACACTCATGAAATAAATTTTTATAAATCGCAAAAAAAAAGGGAATTAGTATTTCAGAATGCAGAGAAAGACACTTACCTAATAGTGAAATAGGGAAGAGAGAACATCAAGGATTAATGAATGTCAGCTGTGCTCTCTGTAAATTCTAGCCAACATGAGCAAACACATATCTAGGATTTGAGATACAGTAGCCTATAACAGCGTGTTTCTTTTGCTCTTCTCCTTAATTGAATATTGTTGTTGTTGGCTGGACTTCGCGAACGAAGATCTTGGGATAAGCCTGCGCAATGGATTTTTTAAGTGAGAAACAGGGTGCGCAGAACTGGCCCCACTCCCTTTACTCCTGAGGCTCATCTTGCCATGGCCGAGCACGCTCGGACGGCGACAGCGAGTTCCTCCAGGATTCGAACCAGCATCCTCAGAGGAGGAGCCGGCTCCACAGGCGGGGGCCTATGCCACTCGGCCAACGCCCGCCGCCTCTCAAGTGTAACATACAAACAGAAAAGCAATAATGTCAGGCTGTTGAGAAATCCTGGGAGCCCACGTGGGTCAGAGCACCAGGGGAAGACCTCGCCTTGTCTTCTCTGCCACCGAATGACACAAACGTGGCACTGCAGCCAGGCCTGTAACACGAGCTGGGGCAAGCCCCAAAAGGTGGCAGTCTTAATGGAATATGCAGATAACATTATAGACATATTGGTGAATCTCCATTCTCATGTTTATAGTTATTTGGTAACATTAAAGCAAAAACCTATTCAAGATGCTGCTAGGAAAATCACAGCATTTCATATCATCTGCAACCACCCTGGGGGGAAAATATCTTTAATTCACTGTGTGTCAGTGACGTCTCAGACTGAAGTTGTAAACACACACTTAAGGAAAAACGTGCCTTTCCTACAGTACAATCAAAATAAATCCAAAACAAGAAAGGTAGCTGAATTGCATATTTTAAGACTAGACTGTTTTGGTTTTTTGGGGTTTTTTTTTCCAAAAGAGAAGAGCTCCTGCAAGTAACTATGTGGTGAGATTCACTTGTTTAATATATCAGGGAAAAAACTCCAGACATCCCAACAGAATCTCTCTTATGCTCTGCCTTCAGGCCTAGTAATTCTCCATATTTCAAGTACAAATTCAACTACCAAATTTATGCAACTACATGATGTGTTTTTTTCAATATATAATATCATCATGTCATCAAAGGTTTTCTCTGTTTGGGCCTTAGAAGAGAGCTGTTTCTGTTTTAAAGCATAAATACAGTACAATAATCTTTGAGAAAACATAAATTTCCATACATTTGCACATGAAAAGTGTCCTTTCACTTTTCATTAATCAAGAAAATAGTTCTGAAGAATTAATTCTGTTAGAAATTGTATTCTGTCTGTTGTCCTGAAATTAAAATCTTGCATTTATCTGTTCCTGTTTTATATACTTTAGCGTTTTCACTGCAAATGCATTCAGAATTTTTGTCTCCATTACAGAACAGTGGCAACAGAAGGAAAAAAATGCAAACAATTCTTTTCATCGGTCTTTACAGAAATATTACTTTTCCTTCCTACTGGAAGCTTGAGGCTTCAGTACTGAGATCTTACCAAAGGTTAACTGCACAGAGAGAAACATCCAGGCTAACAAGAATGCCAAATTACAAAGCTTTAGGTGTAATTTTTCTCAATATTGCTTCACTATTAATAACCTAATCCCTACTATAACAGTAAACAACATTGTCAACTGTTACGAATATGCTGGCTGACCAGCAAAGCTCTTTCATGTCCTTCTCTGCTCACAAACTGTATTACTGGTACTCTCAGACTAAAGCTCATGAAATGTCTGCAAGATCTGTACGCATAGTTAGAACTGTGCTAACTAAGAATTTAAAGTTCTCTTTTATAAATACTTAGTGGCAAGTCTGGCTCATTTTAAGGCATGTCTTCCTGGAAATAGTAGCATAGCCAGAACAATTATGGAAAGAGATGAAAATGGTTCACCTTTTATACAGCATCTCTGTTTCCTTGGGGATTCAGGCTGGTGTAAGCTTTTACAGATCCTCCAATTCCGCCCACCTCTAAGACAATTATCACACCTCCAGGTTGGTCCAGTAGATAGAAGAAGGATTGCAATCAGGAGCTGATATCTCTTGATGAATTTATTGTTACCTGGTTATTTAGGCTTCAGATGATTAGGTAAATTAAATAGCTTAATGTCTTAGAAACTAGTGGTAGATTTAGTACAGAGTACTGTCCTTCTTTGTGTATCAGATGTTCTATTTTGCATGTTCATACTCTTGATAAGGATCTTCAAGGAAAAAGAAGCAAGAAAAAAGAGTATGCTTTCAACTTTCATTATCCGCTTTTGATTTCTGATCAGTGTGATGGTAAGGAAAAAAATAAACATGTCAAAGAGATGGAAAATATTCCTGATATACAATCTATTTTCAAAAGGAAGAGCACAATCCTAGACATAAAAAGAGTTTTGCTAAAGTAATGTCTAAGTAAAAGTGATTAAGCTTAAATCACTATAGTTTAAGGAAAACCACTTTTTCTTCTATTTATTTTCCACTATATTAGGCACAGGGAGTTGCAATGAATTGTTTGTGACATTAAAGAGAAGATAATCAGTAAAATGTTCTTCCAGATGCTGGCAGTAATAGTGCAAAGCAATATGCTGTATATGTAGATGTGATCTTTGTGAATACCTGGGAAGTGTGGAGCATACTTGAGGTGAAGCTGTCTCTGCACCACAATTCTTACAACCACAAAGAGAACAGAGATCAAGAAAAAGAAACAAAAACTTCAAATGGTAATCCTGCAGCTGGGAGAGGTAGGATATTGTCAAGATGAGTGATACCTTTGAAGTAAGACAATGTTAAACTGGTATTATCCACATACAATTATTTTATACACTCACTATGCCTTCAAAGTACTTGTGCCTGTTTTCAAAGTCAGTTCTTACACAGTCATCTATGAAGCACTTCTGCTGAATGTGACCCTCAGAGATCCATCTAATCCTCAGCTACATGAAACAACATGTTAGATTTAACTTTAATCCTCATTATTGAACATGATCAACAGCCTGACTTGATTTTAAGATTTACAACTATATTTATGTATAATGAAGTTTATGTGGCCCTTACTTGGACCAGCGTTGCTGAAGGGTGTGCTGATTAGACACAGAACACTCATTGTTTTCCAAATTAAGTAATTTCAGATTTGATATCAGGTGAGACTCTTCATTTCTGAGTTGCTTTCTCCCATAACTTCATCAAGCTGCAGTGACAATTAGGCTGGCATTCTGTTAAGGCTTTGCAATTGATGGCACAGGACTACATAACAATGGCACAATGCCTTACCAAGCATTTTCCCCAAGGAAAGCTATGAGTCTGTTTAGTTGCTAGTTGAATTATTAAGCTTCTGCCTGACGTTTCAATAAGTGGAGTTGTATGAAAACGAAACAAAAAAACACCTCTGTAGTCTTGAACAAGAAAGGGAAGGGAATCATCAAGTCTGAAGAGATCTCTCTTGCCCTCTAAAATAAAACTAAATATTTCAGATCCCCCAACATAGTGAGGTTAAATAAAGAGGTAGTCCTCCTTATGCTTGAGAAACATGCATGTTAATATTCTTTGATGAACCAGCCCAAAGTGACCCATGTTTCGTCTAAAGTGCATTAACATGAGCCCCTTTACCCTAGGCATGAGGACCTTTTGGAAAAGAGATTAATCATGGCCAGGTCTGACAGAGTATCTGAGGCTATAGACTAAGCATTTTATGCCTCATTCCTTCAACTTAAAAGCATGATATTGTGGTGGTTTTCACCCAGTGTCCACCTCCAGGGCCCCCCCTTTCCCAGAGGGAAAGGAAAAGGAGAAAAGGTAAAAAACAGCTGAGAGACAATGGCAAAACAAAGAGTAGCTAAATACTTTAATTTATTACTAACAAGATAAGAACTAAAACTAAAAGTAATAAAACTAAAAATTAAGAAATAAATCAGTCCCAAGAACACCCCTCTCCTTCCACTCCTCCCTCCCTCCAGCAGTTCGAGAGAGAAGGGAAATGTGAGTTTTGCAGGTGGTTGTTGTTGCTGCAATTGCTCTTGTCCTGTGGGTCACTCCATGGGGTGCAGTCCGGTCTCTGCACCCCGATGGTCTCTGTGGGCTGCAGGGGGACAACCTGCCCCAACACGGTCTTCACCACGGTCTGCA
>VXAU01000078.1:0-13563 GCA_013399695.1 Formicarius rufipectus | reverse complement strand
TCTGCATTGTTATCTCTTGGCTGGAATTTTCAACTGTGCAACACTCCAAATTCTTAAATATGTTATCACAGAGATGTGACCATGATTCTTAATTGGCTCAACTCTGTCCACCAGTAGGAAGTCCCTCCTGAACATGGATGTCATTGGCTCCACAGGACAGGAGAAGCTTCTATCAGGTTCTAACAGAGAGCATCCTGGAAGCCCCCCCATCTACTGAAATTCAGCTACAGAAATCCATGACAGATATAAAAATATTATCATTGAAGTAATAAGGTGAATGTCAAGAAAGCTTGCCAGAATTTCTTCTAGGTAGTTGTCACTTTCTTTTATCACTGTTTCTTGTTGCGCCGTACCTATGAATAAAGAAATTAAGGATGCCAAAAAACATTTGCAGATTCCTCAAAGCACGTGCTTTGCAAGAGTTTCAGGTGTTTTGTTCTGACTCTAAAACACAACAGGAAACTAAAACAGAAACACCAATCAAAATTAAGACAGTGTTAATAAAGGTACAATCACTTGCAAGACAAAAATCTTGAAAAATGAACCTGTCTTTTTATACTTGATAGTGGCAAACTGAGAGTTTGAGGTGAGTTCAAAAACATTATATTGACAAAAATATATTTGCTTCAGCCTTTGTATTAAAGTTCTCTTGAAGTTTTTCTGAACTAAAAATTAAGAAGATTATTTCAATAGCATCACACTTCTGAGAAGCTGCTGCAGTGGTCAGAGTGAACCTAAAGTATGCTGGTAGGCACAGAATCAGGCAGAAGGAGTCAGTGGTACTAGAAGAGAAATGAACAATATATGTTGGAGAACACATAGATGGATCCACCTCTAGAGAGCCTGAGTAGAAATGAAGTTTCTTGGTCTGCTGGCCGGAACTCCTGAAACAAGCAGCCAGGGTATGACATAGCCTTTTGATGATATGAATCCTGATCCTGCAGCACATGGAGGACTCCAGACAGGCAATTCTCTACACTGGCCCTCGAACCTCACTTCCTTAATTTAACCTATGGTTTTCAGAATCTTCATACATACAACATGTTTTAGCATATCCTTGCTGTCTACAGGTTTTATTTATTTTTATTGTTGTGTATGTATATCCAGGTCAGCAGCTAATACAAGCAAGAAAACTTACCTGTGCTAGAAGAGCAATGGAGTGTTTGTCTTCCACTAAGACAAATAACCAGGCTCTGCTTTAAATAATCCAGGTGTCCATCACATATGAGCACTGTTTCTAAATAATTCTATAGGAAAACTGTTAGTCATAATCAAATATAATTTTAAATCCCTCAGATCCTCATATAATTCTCTTTAGGATTAGTTTTAGACTTCTAAAAATATTAGATTAAGCACAGGCAGTGAAAAGGCATTAATTAGCTCTGTTTGTTCATTTTATGAGGCTCTCATTTTGTAAAATGAGATATAATGAAAGACGTTGAAATGCATGAATTGGTATATTAAAGATATTTCCATTTCTACCAACACACTTTTAACCAAAACTGACTGCAATTCTAAACCAGAAGTAGCTATCAGAAAAGAAAGTTTGGTCTCATTTCCATTTCTGTTCTTCTTCTCATTCTTCCCTCGCACACAATTATTTATTCGCTGTTACAGTTCTAAAGCCTTTCATGGAATTTTTCTCCCAGACCCTTACAAACACAGTGCTTTGAAAGTTGGAGTCCAGGATAAGATAGCTTGTTGAAGCCCAGCCTCCCACTACCTGTCTAAACAAAGGGATGGCTAATAGCTTTGCATTCCAACACCATGTCTGGGGAGAAGACTGGGAGGAGGATGATGGGGAGAGAGAAATTTTCCTGGTTCTGGCTACACTTCTCCCTCTGGGTGGATGCCAGCTGCTGCCTGCTGGGCTGGTGAAAGCAACGGGAGGAGTTCTCTGGCTCACCTCCGACTCTGGGTGCTCTGTGCCATTCTGAGGGAATGATCACCATGGCCAGGATTCACTACAGGCTCATCAAGGAGCCAACACCATCTGTAGAGTTGCTACCCTTCCTCCACAACGCTTTCAGACAGAGCTTCAGAAACCACCTCTCCCTGTTCGCTTTCTTTGCCTCACCAGAGACCATGAGTGAGTTGCTGCAGCCACTGCCTCCTGAGATGCAGAATTTCCTCCCACTGTCTGTATATATAACTGCGCCAAAGGGGCAGAGATAGTACTTGATTTGTTTGAAAATTTTGGTTACAGTGCTGCTGTTTGTTCTGTTCTGGTTTCTTAGTTTCTTTTTTGTTTTGTTTTGGTTTGGTTTGGTTTTTTTTGTTTTTTTTTATATATACGTATATATTTATAGCAAACAACAGTTATCCTTTTCCTCTGCATTCACTGATTAAAGTCTCTTAATTTCAAAGGTTGTGGTGGGTTTTGGGGAGAGGCCCCCTTCCTAGTCCATAAGGATGCCTCTCTTTACGTGATAAACATCTTGGTTTCTTTTAAACTGAGACAATGTGTCTTGTTTGAACATTGCTAAAGTGGTAGATAACAGTGAAACAGCTACATGGCAGAACTTACTGGGATTTTAGGAAAACTTTTGATACTTAGATGGACTTACAAAATCATAAAACGTTATATCAGCCAAACCTGCTGAAATAGAATGAAGAGTAGTGTGGGTTGAGGAAGCATGTAGCAAAAAAGAATAGCAAGAATAGAAAATGCTAATTGTGAGAAATGGGTGTGGGTTCGTTGTGACAGGTTATTAAAGTTAATGATGAAGTTATGTATTAATTGTTAAGGGGATTTTGTGTTAATGGTTTAATTTTCTGGAAGGGTTTTTCCCCGGGGACAGGCCAGGCGGAATAGACGGGAAGACTGTAAGACAACAGCCCCTGTGGGGGGCGCTGTTGCCAGGGTTTGCAGCCGGGGACAGGGACCCATAGGATGACCGGCTACTCCAGCAAGCGGGAAACTGCCCGAGGGAAAGAGGATCCAGCCACATCCAACCGGCTGCTGAGAGCATCTTGATGGACACAGGAGGGGGCTGACCCCCGGGGAGGGAAGAGAGGGGGTCGTGGCGCGAGGGTATAAATGTAACAACCCCTCCCCTACTCGGGGCGTCCTTCCCAATGGTCACACTGTGGCGAAGGTGCCCTGCATGCATGCAGTTTTGGCCAATAAACCTTTTGCTTTGCTGATTTAACAACCGTGCTCTAAAATTTCTTAAACTCAGATTTTTCTAACACTAATGATGCTCTTAATGTTATTTGCAGTTGGATTCATGGGATTACCAGTAAACAGGTTTACTGATTTGTGTGAGAAACAAGAGAATCAGCAGCAATATCTCAAATTTTGAAAAAGCATCATTGCCTTCAGAGAGAATTAAAAATTACACACTGATTGCTCTCCAATTTGTCCAATGATATATACAGTTGCTGACAGTTCCTACTTAGCTTGTACCATCTCCTGAATCTCTTAGAGATTATTGATCATAGTGAGTGGGAGGAACTGTAAAGGAAATATCTGCTGGAATCTAGAACAGTTAGGAATAACAATAGAAATAAGCACAACTATACAGGTATAAAGTGAATTGCCACACTTACTTCAGTACTCTCTTTTTATATACTGCTGCTCGAGGCAGATGAATTGTGCTCCCAGTACAGTCTTATTTTATTAAAGTGTTTCCAGTTTGTCAAAAACTATACAGAGTGGTATCACATTGAAAAAGTATCATCTTCTTGTTGGAGAGATGTAAAGGTAACATTAGTGTGATTCATTTTTAATGCTGGGTAATACTTAGGAGATGCATCATGAATACATTTATTATTGTAGTGGAATAAACCATACTGTGCAAAGACCTTGAATAATAGTGTTATTTGTAGGATGTAGTACAGTATATTACAGCTCTGCTGCTACACTTAGGAGTCAGTTGACACTTCCATTATCCTTTCCTGATTTAGTGCTAGTGTTCATATTACAGAAGCATCTAGAAGTACCAACTGAGATCATGACTGCACTGTTCTGCAGTGCTTTTACTCTGAGTGGCTAAGATGTGACAGTGGGAGGGCAAACAAAAAGATGAAGTGATTTCCCCCAGACTGAGAATCAATTCACTTGGGAAGTGAGAGATGAGAGGGGTCTGTTCTGAAAGCTTAATAGCCATAGAAGCACAGACCTGAACTTGTAGGTATTTGCTTTAGCTCTCAGTGGGTTTGTGAGCTCAGCTCTCTGATAATGCAATCTCACAATCTTCAGCTGAGGACAATTCTGACAGCAAACAGAATGAGTAAATCTCCTTATTCTGGTACTGAGGACCATATTCTCACTGACAGCATTCTGTTTAAAACCTATATTTCCTGATTCTCTTTTCAGCCACCTTGTCATTATATTATATGCTCTATTTGGGTGGACTTTCACATCAGTATTTGTTGACAATTTATTCCAGCTGAATTATTTGCCTAAAAAACAGGAGTAGGGGGTTTAGAATTATTATTTTATGTAGATCAGATGTTCATTTCCAACTAAGCAAATCTTCCCACATAGTGTATTTATAGTATCACTGTTTATAATGGCATTGGATAGCTGTGGAGGAAATACTGTACAACAGTACTCAGAACACAGAACACAGGATAGGAATCTGCAAATACAATACTGTAATTTTTATTTGACCATTTGCAAAGTACATTAGCAAATGCTTTCTAGTTTACCTTTTATATTAATAGAGTATATACTTATATGTATCCATTTTAATCTACGTGCCTAGAGAAGGTCTTTATCCTTATATGAATTATTAATTGATAAAAATGCTCTACGATCTTTTCAGAGATAAAGAGAATAGTCAGTCTTAGAGCTTGCAATGAATGGAAGTACCAATTTACTAATATGAAGTAATTTATGTGGTCTAAATATGGTGCATACAATGTATGCAAATTGATTCCAATAAATCATTTTCAACTGTTCTACATTTTCGTGAGAACCCTAGCTTTCTCTACTTGGATTTCTTGCTGGCTTTCCTTTTAATTTTTGGGCCTTTTAAAATTTTTGCTACTATATACACCTTTAATATTGCCTAATAAGACTATGGTATTTTAGAGCCTTCTGCAAAGTTAACAAAGATATCATATAAGAAAGGAAAATAATTGATAGGAGCCTATATACCATCTTAGTCCTTCCTAAATGTAATGCCACTACATGATGATTCAGGACACAGAAACGCACTCATGTGAATAAGTGCAGACAAGAGACAACAGAAAACCACTGCATTAGCATCTGTCATCTCCTATCTCTCAGGAGATGGCCATCTGAAAACCGTTGCAGAGGTTGATGTGTTTGCAAGAATGGTACTGATTTTCAATCTGAGAAATGTTCGTAGAAACACAGACTCTGAAAGGATGTTATTTAATTAGCATAGGAAAAGGGACAGAAATGAATGTTTTTTACTAATTGATTGTCACTACATAGTAACTTCCACATTAAGCGTACATTAATTATGTTCAATGCAGAGCATCGTGGTTTTCTCATATTTTTGTGTACACACAGTATTGTGAGAAATGATTTTGCCCCTTGGAAAAGAAGACTCAAGATCAAAATGTGAAAATAACCTACCCTATGAGTAATAGAGAGACAGCGTATCAATTTCAGTTTGTCAGCTACTTCCACTAACCCTGTTGGTGCAAAGGAGGTCTCAGGCAGACTTCATAGGTTAAGTGTCCATTCCTGTATATGATGCAGAAATACCATATTAATAACCAATGGATATAGAATGTTAGTAATTAAGAAAAATAACAAAACATTTACCACTGGATTCGGATGTCCAGATTTTTACTGAAATTCTGAAATTGCAGATTTGGGACAGATTTTGTCTTAATTGCACTTCTTAAATCTATCTGACTTATTCTAGGAAACATCTGTTTCTGTAATTTTGGAAGGTGAATGACTCAGTTTAGAAGAAACCAAGATGTTTATCAGGAAAAGCGAGGAACCTTTCTGGACTAGGAAGGAGGCCTCTCCCCAAATACCACCACAACCTTTGAAATTAAGCGACTTTAATCAGAGAACGTAAAAGATAACAGTTCTTTACTCAAAATTTGCCTGTGAGGGATGTGTGTGTTTGGCGGGTGGGGGGGGAGGTGGGATGTGGTATGTATAAAACCAAAACCAGAATAGAACAAACAGCAGCACTGTAACCAAAACTTTCAAACATATCTAGTCCTATTTCTGCCCCTTCGGTGCAGTTATATTTACAAACAGCAGAAGGTGATGCTGCACCTCGGGAGGCAGCAGCTGCAGTGACTCACGGGCTTCGCAGAGGCAAAGAAAGGGAACAGGGAGAGGCGGCCACAAGGACAGGTTGAAACCTTTTCCCTGGGCAGGGGAGAGACTCTCACTGTCTGAAAACTTTGGGGGGTGGTTAGCAACTCCTCTGCAAATGGCATTGGCCCCTCAAGGATCCTGTAGTGAACCCAGGCCACAGTGATCGTTCCCTCAGAACGACACAGGGTGCACAATGTCGAGGGCAAGCCAGAGATCCCCTCCCATTGCTTTCACCAGCCCAGCAGGCAGCAGATGACACCCACACAGAAGGAGGAGAGAAGTGTAGCCAGGACCAGGAAAATTTCTCTCCCCCCACTATTCTCCTCCCAGTCGTCTCCCCAGACATCATGTTGGAATGCAAAGCTATTAGCCATCCCTTTGTTTAGGCTTTAGACAGTTAGCTGGCTATGGGAGCAGGTAGTGGAGGGATGGGCTTCAACAAGCCATCTTATCCTGGCCTCCAACTCTCAAAGCACTGTGTTGGTAAGGGACAGGAAAAAAATCCATGAAATATTCTGAAACTGTAACACACATTTATCAATCTCAGTGTCCTTTTAATAAATCAATGCCAACAGACCTTGCAGTGATTGGCATGTTTAGTGTCTGAATAGTAGTTTTACCAGTACTTTTTTATCTTCCCAAGAAAATTAAGTGCATTCCCTTCAGTTCCCACTACTCTACAAAAACTTCTTTCTCTCCCATACTACGGATCTTCTCAGCTGAAGACCTTCCTTTTTCTATTCCTAATTATTTTTGAAGCCTAATATATGGGTGTGATTCTTTGTCAGTTTTTGATTGTTCTAATCATCTATTATCATCTGCTGTCATACGGTGATAAAGACTTCTAATGTTTTATGTGCTAGGAAAAAAGGGAAAAATGTGAGCAAATATCTCTTTGTTCCTGGAATATTACCACCTCCACAGTTCATAATCATTAGGGGAAAGAATTTATTTTAGCCCTCTGTTATGCCAAAGTTTCATCCTTTCAATAGCCCTGCTGTCTCTTTGCAAGTTTATTCGCTTCAGTAGCAAAATGAATGGATCATTGCTGCTCCTTTTGCTGCCTACCATTTCACGTACTACTTTAACATCCCAGAATAATTATTTGTGTTCACTTCTTTTTCTATAACTGTAAGTCTCATGCCCTTTTATAAATATAGTTTCTTGTATCCATGTATAATTTTTAAAAAGTGTATCATCATTACATTTGCCCAGGACCTGATTTTTATAATCTTAGCTTTAGCATCCTATTCTTCAGTACAAGGACCCACATTACAAAATGGAGATTTAAAAACATGACCGAACCTGTGCAGATTTGCCCAGCATTTTGAATTGTGTCCTTTGAGAAGTCAGAAATGGCTCCAAATGATACAATCTCTACCACCATTCAAGTCATTCCACCTTTGAATTTCAGACTTCAGAAGCATCTACCTGAAGCTTACACCAAGTATCACCAAAATCCTATATTAAAAACTTACCAGATTATCATCCAATGATTTTGTAGCCCACTAATTCAAGAGCAAATAAACTGGATTTTGTGATTTTTTTTCTTTTTATTTTTTTTCCAGTCAACAAAACCTGCTCATAGAAACATGCCAGCTTCAACAAACACTTTCTCCAGCAGGACTCCTCAGATTCATAGTGGAATTAGTGCTCAAAACAAAAGGCAAAATCAAAAAGAACAGAGAGAAACAAACAATTATGTCCAGATATAGTCCAAATCCATTAATTCCCAGCAGATTATTCTAGTTTAAATTAGTGTAATAAGTCTGCCTATAGAACAGTGAGTATTTGTTTTTAGTAACTCTGACAGTAGGAGGAATAATGAGAGAACATCACTGTTGGATTTAGAAGATAATTGGAATCGTTCTTCATCACTGGCTGCTCGTATTTTGGATACTGTTTACTCTATAAAAGTAAATGTTTCATTTGGGCAAGAGAGATTCAAATGCTGCATGGTCTGGTGGTTACAGCATCTGCCAAAAAAAACTTGTATTCAACTATCAGTTTCAGAGAAAAGAGCAAGAAGGAATGATTTATAAACTTTCTTCCATATTTCTGATGAAGCAATTGTCTTAGAGCTACTGAGTACAGTGGTATAACAAGGCTATGATCCACTGGGGGAAAGGAAGGTCTACTAAAAAAGTACTTCTTTGCTGGTTTAAACTGGCAGGATAATAATCCAACTCAGAATGGAAGTGCAAGTCAGAATAACAATTTAATAAAAAGATCACAAAATACACTGATACAGAAGGAAAATCCATTTGACCCACAAAAACAAATGTGCAGCCCAGCACAGTGGGGCAAGAGCAGAATGGAGCTCGCCAACCCCTGTGCTGAACACCACGTGGCCCCCCCAGTCCAGATTAAAAAGAGAGGAAGAAACCTGCTGGTGAAAATGATGGTTGCAGTCCAGTTGACAGTGGCAATCACAGTCCTGTTGAGGCTCTGGTCCTCCTCGGGATCTGATGAGTGATCCCAATCCCAAACCCCCAAACTTATGTATGCTTGGTCTCAGATGGGAACACCCAGTCCCTCCCCCAGGTTGGAGACTTTCACAATGGGTGATTTACTCTGTGAGGTGAATCATGGCACATTTTTGGAATCCCTGATGGCCCCTTAGCAGACATGACCCCTCAGGTGGTTGTGAAGGTACTAATGGCTCCCCAGAGGGGAGTTATCACATCTGAATCATTGGTGTGAAGACAGGAAAACTTCCTTATGTCACAGAAGTTCCTAGACACCCAGCTTGTAGCCTGAGGGGTCTGGTATGCCCTGGGTAGCCAATGGGCCATTGTTAGCAGTTCATGAGAAAAGTGACATAGAGGGTTTAGAATACACACCCACACAGAGACAAACTGATCCTGGCTACTATAACCAGGACAACTTCGAAAACAGATAATCTTGCATTTTTCTTGTGGAACAAAACCAATGTAGAAGCTTAAAATATTTTTTTTTAATTTGCGTAAATAGTTCAGTCACATTAGGCGTAGACTAAAAATTCCAGCGTCTTTTCAAATTTTATTGTCATTGTATTCATTTTTTTAGTTCATTTTGTTTCACCATGTGAAAGAAACAATTTTCTTTACATTTAATTGTAAAATAATTAGTTATTACTATATTACTATAAGTCAAAAGAAAATAAATGGAAATTGAACTTGGAAGTTACTTGCAGAAAATCTAAACATGAAAATCACATTGTTCTCACTAAAATCATTTTGCGGGTCCATTTAATTAAATAATACAGATCCGTATGAATGCTTTTAAACCAGTCTGCAACATGTTTCTTCTGATTTAGCTTAAGTCAGTATGAAATCTACTTAAGGTAAATGAATATAAGCCTTTTGTAAAATCTTTTAAGAGTAGGTATATTAGGTCTTCAGGATTGTAACTAAATTGATTTATTTAAATGTGAGTTCAATCAAATGGGTGCAGCTTTTGTATGGGGACAAGGCCGAATGGTATGACATACTGTCTTGTCTGCACCAACTGTATACCTACTTTTAGTGCTTATTAGATTTTTAATCTTGTTAATGTTATGGCCTTTTTCCAAAAAGGAAAAATGCCAACCTTATTTATCCATACTCTGTATACATCTATTCCTTGTTCAATAAACAGCTATCCATTGGTAATCTCTTAAATATCTCAAATCAAATGCCAAAATAAACTTCACTGATTAAGGTGGCCACAAAACTAGTGACCTAACTCATTAGGATAATGAGTAGCATATTGTTCAAAGAATGTTTTTCTTCAAGGTTACGAGTAGAACATAAACACCCTAACCACTACTAATAGGTCTAGTGACAGTTTTGACTACCACTCGTCACAATTAGGCGTTCTCTACGGTGGACCATCAGAGCTGTGGTGGGATTAGAAACTGGAAGCTATTCACACTTACAGAGATTCACATCTGTTGGATTCGGCAGGGCACATCATGTAAATGAATGTGTAAATACATAGTCTTAAGATGTTGTAGTGTATTCAGAATGGTCATAGATATCAGGTAATCCAGGAACCCAATAGGCCACTTAATACACCTAATTGCACCTTTTTTTTGGTGTTCAGTCCCCCCAAAATCCAGAGAAGAGTGTGTTATGACCTATTTGCAAATTAATAGAACTATGGTGTTCTTGTGGTACCAAAGATTCTGGATTCTGGCTCGCAGATAGAGTTAGGGCCACTTTTCCTGACTGGATTGTTTGTTAGCTGACATTTTCTCAACACAAAGGGGAATCATTCTTTTGTAATTTTACAAGAACAAGGTGCCACTGCTGTTGTTGGCTAGATTTCGTGAACGAAGATTTTGGGATAAGTCTGCACAATGGATTTTTTTTTTTAGGTGAGTCACAGTGTGCGCGGAACTGACCCCACCCCCTTTACTCCTGAGGTTCATTTTGCCATGGCCGAGCAAGCTCGGACTGTGACAGCGAGTTCCTCGGGATTCGAACCGGCGTCCTCAGAGGAGGGGCAGGCTCCAGAGGCGGAGACTTACACCACTCGGCCAACACCTGCCGCTCATTTCAGATTAACATTAAAGAAAAAAACAGCAAACAGAAAAGCAATAATGTCAGGTTGTTGAGCAATCCTGGGAGCCCACGTGGATCAGAGCATATGGGGAAGACCTCACCTTTTCCTCTCTGCCACCAAATGACAGAAACGTGGCACTGCAGCCACACCTGCAACACGAGCTGGGGCAGGAAGGTGCCACTGTAAATGCTTAAAAAATAACAACTTCTGCAAGGAAACCTAGATACTGCTGCATTTCCAGGGAGTTTCCTTCCCTCAGTTCTAATGAATATGTGGAGGGATTTAGGATTCTCAATAAAAGTAACACGTTGCCAGAATTACCTGGAAACAGTTCTGTTTTGATTTGTCCCTTTAAAAACCACAGCAATCATGAAACTGTGATCTTGGAAACTCCCAAACTTAAAGTCTGTAGTACTATCTGTAACAAACCTAAATGAATTGAGCACTTCCAGGCACATTTTCCTGAAATTAAATTAATATTTTTTGACATGCAAGCAGATTTATTGACAGACCGCTGTTACATTTCCAGGGATACCATCATTATCAGCACATTATTCTATGTAACAGCATGGAATAATGCATAGAAATAAACATTCTTCTAAACACTAAGTTAAATTCAGAGGATAAATATAAGGATATATTTCTACTAGGTCAGCTGTGAGTTTGTGAGAAAACTAAAATGTTCCTCTCTTCCATCATTATTTAATAATAAATAGCCACAGAGACAGCTATGCAGCCAGTGGGGAAAAAAGGAGGGGAAAAAAATTTAAAAAAAAAAAAAAAAAAGGAAAGAAAAAGGACAGTAACAATCCATAGCTATGGCATAGATTGTAAATTAACAGATATCATAATATTTTAAGGAATATATTCTAATTAATCACCATTTATACAGAACTGTAGAGNTGGCCAAGGCTGAGGTGTTGTTTCAGTGAGTCCTTGTATCTCCTCTTCGGGCCTCTTGTGGCAGCCCGTGGCGAGTTCACCATAGAGCACAATCTTAGGGAGGCGGTGATCCTCCATCCTGGAGACGTGCCCTGCCCAGCACAGCTGCGTTCTCAGCAGCATGGCCTTGATACTGGTGACCTCTGCCTGTTCCAGAACACACACATTAGTCATGTAACAAGACCAGTGGATGTTTAGGATTGTATGGAGGCAGCGCTGGTGGAAGCGTTCGAGGAGTCACAGGTGGTGGCGGTAGATGACCCAAGATTCAGACCCATATGGAAGAGTAGACAGTACGATGGCTCTGTACACACTGATCTTCATACTTTTCTTCAGGTGTTTATTGCACCAGATTCTTTTATGGAGTTTTCCAGAAGCTCTGTATGCCTTTGCTAACCTGAGAGGTATGTAATACATTTCCAAAAAAACCCAAACAAACACAAAACAAAAACCTAAAGACATGTTCCTTTGTCTGAATTGTTTACAAGCTACCAGCTATAAATATCCTAATCAGTTTTTATACCTCTACTGATAGGATGGTACCACAATGCCTTTCTGTGAGTGCATTAAGCTACATGACTAGCATTTTTCTGCCTTTTGTTCTCAGGTGGAAAATTACAAGTATTTAAAAGCAATTAATATTTTATCTTTTATCCATGCTGTGCATACACTTTCACTAGCAAATGCAGACAGAATATCTCTCACATTTTACTGTATTGAATTAAAGGTACTAGACAAACCTGTTGTATTAAAATAAGTATATTTATATGCTTAACAGGTGGACATAGAAATGTCTTGAGGAATATGTTTCATACCCTTAGCAGCAAATATTTTTAATTATCCATGCTCCATAGTAACCACTGATGAACACTTTGGATGTGTTTTCAGATATGCATGGTAGTGGCCTAATTTTGCTTCAGTTGGAAGTTTTGCCACGTAGTGTAATGGGAGCAGAGTTGGGCCACTGCTTAGTGCATCTGCAAACTCCAGGCTCTGAAGACAGTGTGAGAGCACAAGCACACCAGAGAGCCTAGGAGTCCCAGAATGGCTGCTCAGGGACCTAATTAATCTGCTCCAATTCCCTCCCAGTCTGATGTTGTTCTTTGTTCACCTCCATATGGATGAATTGCAAATTTCTTCTACTACATGAAATGTAGTCACCAATAAAAGTTTGCTGTTTCTTATAGGCAGTTACAGTTAACTTTACTGTTTTCCAGTTTACCATAGGATGGAAACAAGAAAATTTTTAATAAGAAAAAATTTACATCACTTCCCACATAAAGTTACACCAGAACAACATTTGTCAGCTACCCAAAAAAATTCTGTCTCTGTATTTTATTGTACTATTTTGTGTGTTACACTGACTATTCATTATGCTACTTTCTTATTAAAACCCTTTACTTCTTTCATTGCCAAGACATAACCATACAGAGATTTCAAATCTCAGTCCATTGTAAAATATGTATTTGAATCAGGTTTAATAGGAAAACTCTGATGCTCTAATATGCTCATAACTTAAATTTGGATTAGATCTGTACAACTTTTCAAGGAAAGCATGGAAACACATATCCAGTTTTGAAAGACATAAAAGTCAGTGCAGATGTCCAAAACAATGAGTCCTTCCATTTGATCAGTGTGCTTTTAGCATTTGCTTGGGAACCAGACTCCCAAGAGCAGACTATAAATCTCAGAGGCCAGGGACACATTATACTATTACATAGGAAACTACATTACTACTCAGTTATCCTACCTGGATTTCTCTAAGTGATAAATACAACATTTATTTCTCCCTAAGTTTTTATGCAGATATCTCTTTTCTCTTTAAAAACAAA
>VXAU01000076.1:353522-372758 GCA_013399695.1 Formicarius rufipectus | reverse complement strand
ATCTTTAGTCCAAGTTTAAGTGACATTACAAAGTCACTATTCTAATATAATAATTACATCTAGATCTCTGCATCATAGCATATGAACTAAGGAATCAATTTACTGTCAAAGGAAAACAAAAGTGACATTATCATTTTTAGTAGTAATGCTGTTTATCTAAGATCCTACCCTTGATTTTATGGTTCCTAGCAAGGTAGCTCTAATAATCTGATGCAATCACAAATGACAATTATTGGAATAGGCAGCTGACACCAACTCCTGTCTTGAATTCTGTATTTCCACTATAAGGACATTTTCTTTAAAAAATTTATAAATACCTGCAGAAAGCAATGCTATTCTATTAACTTTCCTCCTAAAAAGGGCAACAGGATTGTTCAAGTCATATATATGGTCTTAATGCCTGTGACAGAAGACAACATAATGAATATAGTGAAAAGGAGATTTAGTAGAACTATCTGCCCATTTAAAGCACTCCTTGCAACTTGTTCTATTTCCTGTATGTCAATCTAAATCTCAGCCACCACTTAACAAAGGGTAATGTTGACAAAACCTTAATTGTCAATGAAACTTGTCAGTACACTGATTGTCTATTTGCCATTTGTATGGATTTTGATGAGTCAAAACAACTCAGTGACATTATTAATTTTGTCTTGAATAGGTGCAGTTTTCCTTTCTCCAGCTTACTCAGTCCTAGTATGCTACTGTTTTCATAGTCAGAAACATCATTAATTGATGACCAACATCATCATGCAGCAACAGTAAGATTCTCCACTAGCTAAGATTTTTACCTAAATGTCCAAGTACATGCCAGTAGCAGTGTCAGTTTATTCTTTGCTGACAGATTGAACACAGTATCTCACTGCAATTAAGACTGGACTGAAAGGAGATGACTCAAGATTTATTTGTAAAGCATTGGTAACTAAAAAATGTTTCAGAAAAGCAAAATGCAGGCTCCTGTGGAAAGGATGCACAGTGTGGAAAAATGCATACACACTGTGGAAAGATGATAAGCCCTGAAAGCAATGACACAGATACTATATCAATATAGCTTTGTAACCTCTCAGTAGTCATGAATTAATACACAGCAGCAAAAGAAATAGCTTGTATTATGTTAAATAAGCTGGTTATACCAACTCATAAAGAACTTATCTGTTCCTTCACTTCCCTTTTCTCTCTTTCCTTCTCTCCATTACTCATTCAATTTTTTAACACCCCTTCCCTGTTTTCCATCCCACTCTACCTTTGCAATTGCTGTCTCAGGCACACAGCAACCAACCAACCAACATATCTACCCATGTCTTCATCTTGAAGGAATAAGAGAAATCTCCTCACCTGAACAAAGTGAAATGAGGGTTTCAAACTTATCAGCTTGAATGTATGGAAACTCAGATGACCAGCTCAGGCTTTTGTAAACCACAAACTTTTGGAAGCAGCTCCATGAGTAGTAACTAATAGATTGCTTTATGTTTGCAATACAGCTCATCAGCACATGAACTGTTAAAAATAAGCTTCATTTCACATCACAGTACAGTTCTGACATAAACACTCTCTGATTTTCAAACAAGAAGAAAAATGTTAAGTGACTCACAGACGATGTGGAATCAAATTTGAACAACCTGGCCTTGCAATCCTGAACCTGGGACTTGAACTAAAACAACCTTCCTTTTCAAGAACTTTCTCCCAGTTAAGACTTTATGATAACTCTAATATATTGTACAGGACAACATTAGTATCAATGCACAATGCACTGTGAACAAGTGATAGTGGATTCATTATAATTCTGATATCATGTTATTGTGCCTTACACAATTCATGCACGCAATGTTACCAAAGCTGTAAGTCATAACGACAACTCAGAATGACTGGTTCTCCTTGGAAAACTACTTTCATAGAATCATGGAATATGCTGACTTGGAAGGGACCCATCAGAATCATCATCAACTCCTGGCCCTGTGCAAGACACCTCTAGAATCACATCATATGCCTGAGATTATATTAATACTTAGCTGCTTATCTTTTTTCCTTGAGTTGTAGTCTTCTAAAGCTGCACAGATAAAAAAAATGCTTTCTTGCTTACTTTTTCTTGAAAATACCATTCACTTGAGCAAATTTTGAAGTTTATCTAGATCCTACAACAAAAATACCTGTGCTACTTGACATATTTTCTGAATATTCCCTTCTCATTAAGTCCTTGTCTGAAATCTGTAAAACTCCACAGCAGACAGATTGTTCTTAAAAAGGAGACAAGACAATCATATTAAATAATGGCATTTGTCAATGCCTTCCTCTCCCAAAAAAATAGACTGAGTTAAAAGCATTAAGTTGCAATTTTACCCCATACTTTAAAGAATCCCCAAATATATGACAATGAGATCATGGACCAAGACTTTGGAATATATAAATCCAAATAATTTTTTTTTCTTTTTTAATTCAACACATTTTCTACCACCAATAGCAAATGAAACATAAAATGAAGAGAAAATAATTATTCACCCTTCATTGATCATGTCATGCAAGGACATAAGTAGTCTAATTCTACAAGAAAGGAGCTCAGCACCTTCATAGCATTCAGGAATTTCATGTCATCATGATGACGCAGAACTACAGTTTGCAACATGATGAAACGGAGCTTTGTACCAAATCTTGCTATGTTCACTTCAAGAACTACCATGTTACTATATTGCTACAGCAATCAACATAATTCAGATAAGAGACCAACATGTTTGTAAGACTGAGATATTATTCCAAATTCAACAGCTCAGGTCCATTTTTAGCAGCAGTGTTTAACAAAATGATACGTACTTTATGTTTAAAATGGCAATGCATTGTTTGCTCTGTAAAACGTTAGTTTTTAATCAATTAGAAACTAAATTATTTGGTATAAAGTTATTTTGGATGAACATTATCATTAAAAGGTAAGAGTGAGTGGAAAATCAACAGGCGTATTACACAAAAATCTGCAAAATAGGAGCACTATTATCTTTATGATTTTCTGTTGAAAGGCTCTGCCTGAAATCTGGGCAACAAGACAATTTCAGTATGATCTGAAATTGATAAACTTCCTATTTGAATAATTTAATTTTAAGAAATGATCAGTGTATTCTGCAATAGGCATCTTTTCAGTATCTTTTTCTGTTACAAATAATAGTATGGTGGAATTCAGAAAGCTGTATAAACACATCCATTAACAGGTTCAAATGTAATGACTGTTAACTTCACCACATACCTGCCTTTAAGACTTAGACTGTAATTGCTCCATTTGTGCAAGTAATTCTTGGTTTGAAAAAGATTTTATTACACAAAAATGTAAGGGACTCCTTGGAACTAAAACTAGTGAGCTTCCAGAAGGAGCTTTCAGTGTTAAATCCTCTTGTGACAGAGCAGAAGATAACTAGCCATTCATCAGGATGATAATATGACAAAATTATGACTGTTTTCAGGAGACAACACGTGGCCTGAATTACACCTTAATTGTTATTTTAAAAACTATGAAATACTATATTTGCAGAGTTGAGTCAGTTTATCGTCCCACTGATACATCAACTAGTGAACATGATAGAAGCTTTCACATTAATTATAAGGACTACTTCCTTAATGAAGTGCAAAAATGTTTGTGTAATTTGATTCAGTCTCTTAAATTAGGTTACAGTTTATCACTCTGAAAGTAAGACTTTGTTGCTTATTTTTACAATAAGTTAGCTCAGTCCCAGCAGATAAACATTGTATCACCCTATAACACCAATCAAAACCAATGTTAACAATAAGAATGATTAAACACTAATAAGAAATACACTGTGTTATCACGGAATGCATTTTAAAATAAGCAAGTGATAGCCACTCAATTTTATTAATGTTTATTTTTTTAACCAACACAGGATCACAAAAGGTAGCCACTGCATAAAATAAGTAAATGAATAATGTTTGCTTCTAGAAATTACTAAGTAAGCAACTCCAACTTGTCATTTCTAGCCCCTGGAATACTCATAGAAATCAATTCTATTCATTTCAGTAAGTTAAATACCTTCTTAAGATCTTACAGGACTGAACCTATCAGGAGGAAATACTTCTAGCTACAGATTTTGTTTCTTGGTAATGTGATGTGGATATAGTAACAATGATAATTGTATTTTAACCATTCTTTCAGTCTGCCTGGTACAGCATCAATAACTATGAGTCAGAGAAAATCAAATTATTTAATTATGTGACTAATCTTTCTTTAAACATCAAATAATTCCATCATGTACTTTAGCAAAAACATTATCACACTTTATCAGTTGCTTCCATCTGTGAACTACATTTGTCCTCCCAGCTGCAATAATCTATACAAAACCTTTCAACTCTCTCCTTATTCTAACTCCCCATAAAAATGTTTTGTGTCTCAGAGAATCTTGTACAGGATGGAAGTTGAAATACACTTTGATGATTCAGGCCCATAGCAGGAGAGAAAATAAGGAGGAGGTTAGAAAATGCATCTTCAGATTATCACTTTAAAAAAGAAAACACAGAACAGTGTAATACGGGAGAAGAGTTATACACTTCGTAGACATGAAACAGGAAGCTTAATATCCTTACAATGGAAAAGGAGAGTTCAGTATCAGATGTGCAGTAGGTGTACAGATGTACCAATCATAAAGCAAACCTGTACAGAGTAATAATAATAGCAACAATAATTACTGACATTAATTTAATGTAAAAGTAATGTAATAAACAGGTATGCTGCTTTGAAATTATTTTTCTAATTGACAAAGATACATCTATAGATATATTAAGATATGAAGGAGCATTCTTATCATGGCATATGTCAGTGATTTCCTAAAGCACTTTATGTTCTCATTTTATCTTTGAAAGATTCAGTTCCTGAAACAAATACAAGAGATTGTAACTCGTTTCATCACTTGTAGATTACAGACTCAGTAGGCCAAGATGCAGAAGAATTAAGTTAGGAGCTTTAAAAGCAGCTTCAAAACCTAAAATATTGACTAATTTTAAAAAAACTTGGAAAGTGAAGAGAATTTCTTTTCCAAGTTTGTATGAAAAATAAAGGAAATATCATTGTATACTTTATACAGCTACTACAGATGTAAAAATACAGAGCACAATGTATACCATACACTCAGGAATTACAGTACTGCTTTACTGATTAACCACAATTTATTTAAATTATCTACTGTTTCAACTTTAGACAACTTCTGAAGCACATTAGCCAAGAAAAGATCAGCAGTACAGAAAGAAACGGAGATCAAAGTTAACTATGAGGAGCCACCTAGTTTTGGAAGGATTACAAGATGTTATCTAGATAAGCCTGAAATGTCAGTACACATGTCTGAACCCACACCAAATTCTTTCTTCTGACTATATCATTTGTAACTTAGGCAGATTTTAATTCTCTGGACAATTCGTGAAGGTCTTCATCTGCTGTTATTACACACTTCTCATTTTGTCACACCTGCAAAGGTCCCACACTGATTTGAATAAGCATAAGATTATCTTTCATGGGGTGACCAGTCTTCTATAAGTTTGGGAGCATTCTGTGAATTGATCCTAATGAAACACAGTGGATGGATAGCAATTGTGGGTAATATATATATATATAAATCTTGAAATAAAATGGACAGAATATCCATTATCCAGAATATCCAAAGAGGTGATCTTCACGTCTTCAATTTATACTCCCTTTTAAAAAGGGAGAATGCTATTCCTTTTTTCTCTATTATATTCCTTCTGGATATTATCCCTAAATCTTAGCTTAGTCTCTGAATACTACAATAAAGTGAATCTATTCTAAGTGATGATGTGATGTTCTCTGCATGTGTTTTCACACTGGATCAGTGATATGAAATATATTGTCAAGAGTTCCTTAACTTGGCCTTCTACAAAAATATACAGTTCAGATATATGAGAAATCCCAGCACAGTTTTATACCAGTATTATTTGCACACATACAAAATGCAGGCAGAACCAGTCCCTTTAGAAACCAAGATTTCCACCTTTAAATGTATATTTCTGTATTATGCAAAAAAAAAGGAAATTTTTCAAGTAAAATGCATTAAATCATAGCGTTGTGTGTCCTAGATATACTTAATAATTGCAGATCTCTTTACTTAAAGAGCATTAAATAGCACATAATTGTTTGTGTGATCACTTATACTTTTTTTGTAGGCAGGAAGGAAACTTAGTTATTATACGCAGATTATTAAATCAATCAGAAAACTTAAAAAGAAGTTATTGTGAAAAAAAAAATAAAAAAAAAAAGATTAGAGATTAAAAGAAGGGAGAGGAAGCACTTAACAATCCAGTAGTTTTACATTTTTCTGCTTAGAGCTGGGTCCTAACAGGAAATTTAAACTTCACAAACTATTCAAACAAAGAATCATGTTTAAAGTCACAAAGATGATTGATCAATCAGAACATCTGACATATCAAGAGAGGCTGAGAGAGCTGGGACTGTTCAGCCCAGAAAAGACTGAGTAAAGAAGATGGAGCCAGACTCTTCTCAGTGTTGCCCAACAAACACAATTGAAACACAGGAAATTCCATTGAAAAGTACAAAAAACCCCATTATTATTATTTTGAGAGTAGTCAGACATTGGAACAAGTTTCAAAGAGACATCATGGTGTCTCTATCCTCAAAGACATTCAAAGAATCTCAGGTGAACACAGCTCTGGACAATTTGCTCTGTGATCTTACTTTGACTAGGAGAGGCTAGATTAAGTGACCTCAACTGGTGTCTGACAGCTTCAGCTATCCTATGGTTTTATGCATATACAGTGAAAATATGTTCTCAAATGTCCATAAACAGCAAGAATTTCCTCATAACAATTAACGTAGTAGAACATAACAACGGCACCTACATCACCTATGTAACTGCAGTTACAGCAGTTTTTTCTTGGTAGGGCTCTGATAGTAGTTTTGGTACTTATTTACCACATAAATGTACAAATATTCAATGTTTTGAACTTACAAGATCAGATTGTAAGTCTGTTTTTATATTTGCCTGTCTATAAAATGCTGGAAAGACTGTCGTGTAGCACTGCTGTCATGATGCTCCTTACCTTTGCTGAATCTTTGCATACCCCATGGAACACTAGACTCCAGAACTTGCTTCTATTACTGTTATTGTTTGCATTTTTTGTGCTGTTTGAGACTCAACACCACCACAATGAGAAAAAGTCATACCACTCCTTCTGTTGTGGTAAGCCATGTAATGTGAAACCAGACCAAATGCAGTTAATAGCAACTGCATTTAAACCTTTCCTCTTTTGCAAGAGACTCACAAAACATTACCATCCTAAAAGGATTTGATGAATGATAACCTTAACTCTATTTTCTTTAATTTTGAATTATTTTCTTCTGGTTTTTTTTTTTTTAATCATCATTTTAAAAAGATCTGCATCTCTTTTCGTGGGCTGATACTTCAAGAAATTGAATCTGTGTTTTTAGTACCATATATTTTTATCATTAACTTGTTATGACCAACTTTAAAGGACTAGAGAGGAATTGGATACTTTAGGCATTAGTTGTGGTTTTAAACTGCTTTCTTAGAATCAAAAATCAAGGCGATCTGCTCTTAGATATTAACTGTAACACAAAACCCCAAACGATACTGTTGACAAGGTTTCTTTTCCTGTCTCCCTTTTTGGCCTGCTTATTTGTCTCTGACTTCTTTCATCTCCTTTCTACTTTTCACATGCATTTTTTCCTTTGATATTTTCCTGCCTTACTTCCTCCAAATAATTTCTCTTTGCTTTGCAATTTTTGATCTCTCCCTCATAAACATGAATGCTTCTGCCCTACAAAAACTTTCATTCCTTCTCCACATACAACCCATCTATTATTGTCATGTTGCATTCACTCTGCACCATCTCTATTTCCAGTACTAGATTTTATACTGTGAATTCTATCATGTATTTTAATCCCAGTTCTTTTGTTTTGTTTTGTTTTGCTGGTCAGACTACTACTGTAAGTGCTACTTGCCTCATACTTTCTCAGGCTCACCTATGCCCTTAGTCTCATCTCTCCTTTCCTCTTCTTACTTTATATCTCTCTCCTACCAATCTTTGTAGTCTAACTTCATTTTGTTACTCCTCTTAATCTTTATCTTTTTAAACATTTTAAATTTCAAATTAAGTATTTCTGGTTACGTGTTTATCTCACCATGTAAAGCAGTTCTGGAGCCTAAGACCAAGAGGCACAGATCCACTTTTGCCCACTGAGCTAAACTTTCTTCACTTTCCTCCTTCCTGTAAGCAAAGCATTTACATCTAAACTGCCAACAGTTTGTGGTGCTTCCAAATTGCCTTTTTTGTGGAGAATGTCAGTCAGCTACGACCAAAATCATGACAAGGATCATGCTCATACTTAAAGAGGCATGCGAGCATGGGCACATATTCAAACATCCACCCAATATCCAGTCCCCAAAATCAAGTAATCTTTCTCTCTATTTAGATCTGTCTGGTTATATTTCCTTTGCCTTAGAGAAAATCGGTGCTAGAGACTGAGCCATGCAAATGAGCAGGAAACAACTGGGGAAGAAGTGGAAGGTCGGGTGAGCTATGCTGAAGCAAGTACTAGAGTTTAACTGATCTGTGACATGAAGAGAGAGAATGCAGCACCACCAACAGCTTCACAGCTGGGTGCCTCCATCTTCAGGTGACTGTGCACAGCCTTTCCTAACTTCAACATGTCAAAGAGCAAGCCTCAGCTAGGAGATGTTAGAGTAACTTTCAAAAGAAAATAGTTTCAGAAACAGATTGTTACAGGACTTTACATCAGTATAAGGCCTCAGGAGACATATCAAAAATAGAATTTCAGGATGAAAAATTAAAAAAGACGTGTGTGCAGCATGGAGTTATTTTAACTAACTCAGTTTCTTCAGGCAACTACATTCATGATGACATTATCTAATGAAGCAAAGCAGCAAAAAAAACCTCAGAAGATATCTGATCTATTAAAAATGAATACTTAGATTATTGTCTAATGATAGGTAATTCGTGCTTTGAAAGGTTTTTGTTTATAAAAAAAAAAGCAGGGAAAAAATCAAAATGGGTTAATATTTGTTCAGTTATTTGTATTTTAAAGTACTGAGCTGCCACAATTTCCATTACATACAACGTATTTATGAAGCAATAATCTGACATTAGCAGAACTCTTTTGTAATATTTGGGTGATGGTTTCCTTGACTGTTAACCTATGAACAAGGGAATATAAGCCATGAATTCAAACGACTGCCCACGTGAAGGTGCTTGTTGTGATCCTACCTGTTGGCGGGATGATTCCAGGAGACATCAGGCCAGGGACAGAATGTGGCATGATATGAGAATTCTCCGGGGAGGTGACACTTTGAGTCCTCTTAGGAGGCCTTCCAGGTCTAGAACTGAAACAAACAAACAAAAAAATTTTTACAATTAAGCTGTTGTCTTACACATCATTTCAAAGTTGTTTCAAGTGGTAACATGGACTGTAAATAAATTTGTTTCAAGGACGGTTGCTTTTGCAGTTAGATGTAATAGACTTCCATCACTAATTAGATTACATGCTGAATTCATTTTCCTCATTGAAGATCAGCCGCTCTTGATGCATAATTCATAGCCTGCACCTCGTTACCTGCTTCTTCATATTAATATCTATACACAGTTTGAATTGCCTCGTTTGCATATGCTAAAGTTCTGCATGCAGCCTTCAGCATGAAAATTATGCACTAACTTGTAATAATTATTACAGTCAGCCTGCTATTGATTTATGAGACTTTTAAAAACCAAATATGTGTAGTACTTGTAATGAATGATATTTTAAGGTTCTTCAGGAAATTAAAAGGCAATGGCTGCCTAAGGAAATGTTCTGCTTGTTTGATTTAATACTACAGTTAGCTGGGAGGTGGAATGAAAGAGTGATTCAGACCTATAGCACATTTTTCGATGATATGTTTTATTACTTCGCACTGCTAGCCTGATATCTAGATGATAAATGACAATACATATCTAATGTGTGAAAAGGTCTTGCAATTTCTTTATTTTTTGTCATTTAAAAGATAAGTCAAGTTATCATTTAACCCTTATTCTATTTAAAGTGAAAATCTCACTAAGACACCTTACTTTAAATATACTACTTTATGTCAGAAAGGACTCAGAGTTATTTGTAAGATATTGTTCAGCAACCACCATCAAAGGAGCTTACATCTGCTTATATTCCCAGTATGGAAAAATAAAGGGCTTCAGGTTTAAGCACTCCTTGTCTGTTAAATGCTCACATACACAACTTTCCATCTCCTGGACTGCATAAGTAGCATACAAATTAGATACAGATTACAATGAAAATACTTATTACCCACTTACATGCAAATATGTACCTGCTACATACAATGCATATCCAAAGGCTGGTATTCTTATGTACAGATCATAGTGTAGTATTACTGCAAGATCCTATAACTGCTTATTTAGGGGACATTGCGGAGTAACTTCACAGAATAAGATGATGTGCCATTCTACAACTGCAGTGTTAACCTATGATCTGCCAAACATTTGAAGTTATTCAATTGTTCCAAAAGAAAAAAGAAAAGAAAGGTGGCTAGGAAAGGTTTTGCTCCTTAGATCTTCATAATAACAAAACTCTAATCAAGGATAATGGCATCTTTAGCTATGCTGGGACTGCAGAATGAGGCAGATAATAAAACACCTCTGTTTTCTGTTCATATTTGTTCCCCCTGTGCTTGGAAATACTCTTCTCTCTTTTCTTTTTCTTTTTTTTTTTTTTTGTGTGTGTGTTTCACCTTCTACAACCTAACTTTAATAAACCAAAAACAATCAAAGTACAGAGCATTTTCTTGAAGTTTAATGACTCAAGGCATTGAGTCATTAACCTTAACTGATCATTAATTCCCAACTTAATGTCCTGAGCTGAGGTCATTATTAAAATTATAAGCTTGGTAATTTCTTTGATTGGTTTGGGATTTTTGATTTTCTTTAATACAAACAAAATCATTGTGTTTTCAAAACTACAAGAAAAACGGTTGTTGAAAGAGGATATTGTCTTATTCCAAGCTCACAAAACCAAATTAAGTATCTTCTGTTTTTCTTTGAAATTTCCATTGTGATTTACAATAAAAATAAACACACCATGAGTATACATAAAACTGAAAAACCCATTATAGACAAAAATTGTCTGATTTAAATGGAGTGTTTCTAATATATTCACCCACCAAAAAATGCCACTATGTAAGAAAATCTTAATGGTTTAATTTAAGTACCCATGATGAAGTTCTGTTCTCAACTCACTGCAGTGATAAGAGTGTCTAACAACAACACAACAAAACACAAGCAGGGTGATGTGGTGTGATGCACAAGGTACTAATGACTTCCTGGTTGTTAAAAAGAAAAGTTCACACCTACAAAGCCTCTTCCAGTATAGCCATGGTGAAGTCTGAATCTCGTCAAAGCCTAAGAGAAGACAGACATGGACCAAATCTGTAAACAAATGTGTAAACAACAGGTGACTGATACTGAAATATCCAGGGCAAAACTCTTCCTTTGGTCATCTTCTACAATCAAGTTAACTGTGCTACTCTGTACAAAAGGGCTGTCACACTCAAAGACATAAAACGAGCCTAGTAACCCAACTCTATCCCATTATTTATCCCAAACTTTACCAATAAACCTTTTCATAAAGTTCTAAACTCCCAATTTCAATTCTACTAACAATATTTCATTCAGTAGATGGTTGGGCACTGGAACAGGCTCCCCAGGGAAGCGGTCACAGCACCAAGTCTGACAGAGCTCAAGAAGCATCTGGACAACACTCTCAGGCACATGGTGTGACTCTTGGGGATAGTCCTGTACAGCATGAGGAGTTGGACTCCTCCAACTCAGGATAATTCAATTTAAATCAAATTTCTCAGAAGGAAACATCTTTAATCCTGACATAATTTTTAAGTGGCACTACTACAAGAAGGTCTTTACCTATTTAAGAAATATTTGTTCCATATGACAAGGCACAAAAATACAGTAAAACATTTAGAATTATTTCTTAAGGCCTAGAAGATCTGATTTAGAGCCATGGTAGACTATGCAATACACAAGTAAAACAAATAAATCTAATTGTCCTCAATAAATGACTAAGTGACAATACTTGACTAAATGTTTTATATTTTGCATTTGTTTCATTAACCGAACTACTAACTTGCAATACTACCATTTTATAAGGTTTGTGTTCAAACTACAAGAACTCTAATTTTGTGTGAATCATTACCAAAATTGTTGGGAAAATGGTATTAAAAAATTACATTAAAAATAATCTTTGATTTGAATTGAAAACTTGCATGTTGTTTTGTAGTTCATTATCATTTTTATATCTATATGTTAAACTCTTTAAAAAAAAACATCAAAAGCATAGCAAATTAGTTTAACTATCATAAACAGGAAGATAAAAATAGCTTAATGAATCATTTTGTTGGTATTTTTCATAAACTTGTGTATTGTAAAGACCTACTTATTTTTAGATTAAGACTAGTTCATTTTCCCTCCAAAATAAGAAATCTCCTTCAAAATACTCATAATTCTATTTTATATCCAAATCAGTAGATTTGTCTTCAGTATGAAAACCAAATATAATTTAAATCGGTATGAATTGATTCATTATGTAAAAGACATATTTAGATGTCAGAGCAAAGTAAATTATTCTTCCAGTTGATGACACTGAGATTAAAAAATCATCATTTAAAAACTGATGATAATTTTTACTCAAATGTAGATTTTTGTATATAAACTTTTATAGATATATAAAAGATATTGTAAGATTTTGTCTTTTATCTGAAAAAACTACCCAAAGAACAACACTGGTTCTTCTGAAGGCACATTTGACTTCTTACAGAAATGCTAATTATCTCAATGGGTAAACTACTCAAAGATTACTTATTTTGAATTTGAAGATGTCTAAAGTCTGGATTTTTTGGAGCTAAGGTAAACAGTCTGAAGCACCAAAACTCCAAAAGCCAACATAAGTCTTGTGAATACTGAGGGTCATGGTACAGAGAAGTCAAGGAATCTTTTGGGACACCACATGAAGCTGCTAGAAAAACAGCCCTACATCTGGAAGTCATAGCTGTTTTTTCTGTCTACTGATTCATTCTCTGATGAGTGAACTAGAGAAAGCAGAAATTAGACAATTCCAGCAAAGATTCCTGGAAGCCATGCTGATTAACCATTTTAAAGACTTGGGGAAAAGTCATAGACAAGTCAACAGTTCTTTGCTTATCTGTTAGGAAAGATATCCCAAAGATACACTGACATTCTGCTTTTAGAAATATGACTAAGTTAGATATTTTCCTCTCTAAAACCAAAGTTTTCATATACAAGATAATATATGCTGAATATTACTAAATTAGTAGTCATTTTTAAAGTGAAGCACCTAAATGTATTTAGTCCCATGAAAACCCATCTGCCTTGTATAGGCTTGGGTAAGTTTGTGTCAAAATTTTCAGACTTTTTTGAAGTGTTAGAAGACATTCCCACAGACAACTGAGCTTTATTTTTGTAGACAATTATCATGATTTACAATTACAGCATAGCATTTTGTGAATGGGGAACTAAAGGTGCAGATTGGTGAATCTTTGCATTCTCAGATATTTTCTTCAATAGCATCAGCTATACTTCAATTTCACAAATACATGAATACTACAGCTGTAGCATTTTCATCTTTGTATGAAAGGAATGTATATGTCTACTGCACTGTGATTGGCATGAACAGTACAAAACATGAGAAGCTACTGAGAGTATATTGTCCCAAAATATGGTTACTTTTTGTCTTTTGATCAACATATACTCGTCTTACACCCTTCCTGCATTGCCAAATCTAGACAACATATGGTTGCAATAAAGAATCAAAAATGGAAGTATCAGTGTTTCTTATCAGTTAAACTGTTGTGCTTTGATGATATTTTTTAAGTTTTATGTAATTCCAATTGTATTATCAAGTACGAACTCACTCCTAGAAATCACTTTGATAGCGCAAAATAATTAAAAGTAGACATAACCAACAGAAAAATTGGTCCTGCACAATCACATGGAAAGGGATAACGGGAAAATAGGTATGGGCTTATCTGCTGGCTTTAAAAGTAACCAGACTGCTTTTATTTTTTTTCATTATCTGTCAGAAGACAGATGTGACTTTAAAATTTACAGGTCTCATCCTCAAAAGCCTTAAATATGTGGACCTCCCACTGATTTCTGTTAGGAGTTTTGAGCACCAAGGAAGGCATTGATTCCAAAACAGCTGAAACTCTTCATCAGTAGTATATACCTCTCCAAGTATGTTACTAGCATTTTATAGATGACTAATTACATGCCAAAACATATACTACAAAGCTAAAGGAGTGTTCAACGAGGTGAAGATAATGCTGTGATTTATCTTTCTCAAGTGCTGACTTTGAGGAATAATTGTGCAATATTAACAGTAGATGAACAAAGTTTCATTCCTTAAAATTATATTTATTCAATGCATGAAGTACTCCTAAAGGAAACTGCAAGTCTGATCAGCTGTAAGAAGGCAAATTACTTTTCTAGCCAAAACTAATTAATTTTAGGGTCAGGTTTCTACATTTACAGTCTTATTTTTAACCTTGTCTCTGAGCAAGTTTAGTGCACAGAAATATTGTCCTCGTCTGTAACTGAGTAAACATGATACAGTTGAGTTGCCACTGGCCAGGCAGTTTTATAATCAGTAATACGGGAGGGTGGCAGGGAGTGTCACACACTAGAAGTGATACACAGCAAGTCTGCAAGCATTTAGTTTATTTATTTAATGTCTTTTTTATGTTCTTAAAACTGCTTAGAACAGCTTTGAATATCAATACAAATTTTAGCTACATCAGCATTTATGCATCTCATTTAGGTATATTCTGAAAATCTAGGCTTTGTTTCTCAGTTATTTTACCTCCCCTTACTGCTTCAAAGACTGACATAGGACTTTTGACCACTGGAAGAGGTTATTATGTGCTCACCATACAATGGACACTGCAAAAGGCCTGAGGATGTCACAGTCAAAGACCACTTGCTGACTTAAGGCAAGGACAAGGATACCCTGTGACAACCTGTAACCAAAGACAGGGAACTCATCCCACAAGGTACTTCTGTGTTTTGGGATAATTTCTGTGCTGTTCTCTTCATCATATGTGCAGCCTTCACACTGATAAGACTTGAGCCAAGGGCGTGAGTTCTGAAAAATAAGGTCTAGGAAGACTGACTAAACTTTCTGTGTAATTTAATTCCTTTGCTTGGAAAACACTTGCCAAGGTAACCTTCATAAATATTTCTAATGCACTGAACTAGCATTTTAAAGGAAAAAAAAAAATGACAAAGTACATCGATCCAAACCTTATCCTTTACTATTTTAGGTTTTCTCCTTCTACTCCCACCCAAGAACAAAGCAAAAGAATGCAATTCTAAGACTGGGCATACATCTGTTTTGGCAGTTAGTAGTATTAGAAACCACACCATGTCCTTTTTACTTACAGCAGCCTTGTAAAACAATAAAATTCTCAGTGCAATTACCTTAAATTCATTTTTCTTCTCACAGTTAAACAGAAAATGTTCTCACACAATAATTAGTGCTGAACTCATGATGTACTAGGAGTTATTAAGACAACAAACAATGCTGATAAAAATAAATACAGAGATCTGTTTAAAAATCTTCCTAAAGAAGTGTATGAATGATCTTCAAGAGGATTAGGCTGTGTTACAGGAGTGAGTAATGGAGAAAACATGCTGATAAATATTACTGCATTTCAGTAACAGAACACTTTAATGCTATTTCTGAACTCAAATGACCAAAAGTGGATATTTGCTCAGAAATGCAGTACCCATTTATCAGTGCAAGAAAAATAAATGGAAGAAAACATATTTCACTTCAAATCCCATTCCAGAGTAATTTACCACAGTAATACACGAGCACTGGTTAGTACCAGAATACCAAGCTTTTGGTAGGGTAGAGTGGACCTTGTTGAACTATTTCTTTTCCTAACAGACCTGTCTTGTAAACAGCATGTCCTTTCCATCTTCCTCAGCACTACAGCCTAAATCACTCTTCCTTTCAGCAAGATTAGTAATATTCTTGATACAAGAGTAAAAGATACAAGAGTGGAAGAATACCTAAAATATATATTACAGCAACACCCGTCAGCTCTCCCTTGATGGTTAAAGTCCCACTACAAATACCATGAAAGAATATAAGAAAAAGATTCTATTTGATTGATCATACTACTTGAATATATGAATGACCTAAAGGTCAAGAAAGGAAATAAAACCATTTAGAAATCTGACTGTTACTGGAATAAGTTACAGACCCAGATTTGAATATAGCTGTGATTGTACATAAGTTCAAAATACTACTGACATGCGCCTGTTCTCTTAATGAAATTGAGATCTGTAAGTCATCTATTGGAAAGGGGAAATGTATAAGAAATTAAGTTAATTTTGTTGGGTGGCAGAATTATGATGTCAGAAGTAAATTAAGCTAAAAAGTTCACTGCTTCATCTAATTAGCTGAAACACTAGATCTGCCAGAAAGTTCTTAAAACATTTAAGTATGTTGGCTCTCATGATTATGTAATAACTGTGAAACACGAGCCTCTGGTGATGACAGCCATACAAGCTAGAGTCAAAACTAAGTCTGAATGAACAATCAAATATAATTATTAAACAGAATTCATGCATCAATTCAAACACATTGATATTTTTTGTTCATTAGATAAGCCTTGCTTCAGAAAGAGCAAAAGCACAGTATTCGAGATACTGAAGAAAGTTATTTATGAATACTGGCAATATCAACAGGAAAACCTTGAAAAATCAAATTCATTTCTTCTATTAACATCATGGTCTTTTCAGAAAAATTCCTGCAACTGCCAAAAAAAAAATTTAAAAAAAAAAAAAGTGGAAAAAGTAATGATATAAAGTGCATGCATCCCACAAATTCTTTCTGTCAAGTTATAACAGACCCCTTTCCCATTTCACTCAACCTTACAGCATAAACCACACCCAAAATTTAAATATGCAAGCTAAATGATTCCTCCTAACAGTGTTATTCATTCACATGAAACCCCAGACTATAACAGATGCAAAAACTATTTTTTTCCTCAACTGTTTTCATCTTTTCTTAGTCTTTTAATTCTAAAAACATCCTCTCAAAACATCATCTACTATATATATTATAAAAATGCCAGGCATGGAGCTAATAGGCCAGAAAGGCAGGCTTGGCACAATGACACAATCTAAAAGAATTTTAAGCTTGCCTTTTTTTTTTTTTTTTTTTTTTTTCAAAAGTTTCTACTTCATGTTGCTGAGATGATTCCTAAAGTAAAGCAAGCCTTACTCTTGTGGTTATGTCTGTTAGAGTCTGCATATGGCCTGAAACAATGATTTGAATGTATGAACTTTAGTTGGAATGAACAGTCCTGCTTCAAGGCTTATTTTCTAACCATCTGTATTCATCTCTGCATATAACTTCCACATGTAATTACAAATTTGTGAACATAAATCAGATAATTGCATGTACAAATAACCAATTACACTCAAAGCAGAAATAAGCCATATAACAGTATACTCTCGAACACATATATAACCATATATAACATAAGTAAATATCTTTGTTTAAGAAAATTCGTTTAACTTGTTTAGCAAAATATCATCTGACTTGTTTTTCATCAAGACATACTGGGGAGGAGCTGCCATTTTGAGAGCCATTTTAAAACAAAACTGAAACATAACAAGAAAAAGCATCTACATAAGATGCAAGCCCACCACTGCTTGAGGGGTCACAGAGTTAGTGTCCATTATTGCCTGGATTGAATTTAAAACACATAAACATTTCAACTATGATTTAACCTCACATAAGAAAGGGAAAAAAATATTGTACTATTTAAGGTAAGTATTTCATGAAAATATTCTTGCTTTCCTGGCAGTTTTTTAATTAATACGGTATTCTTACTCATAATAGTTGATAATGGAGTTCTATCACATCAGTGTATCCACTGTAATATCTGAATGCACTCATCACTTAATTGGTCACAATTCTTTGCATGAAATGCTGAAACAAGTGAACTGTCACCTTTTTTATGAAGCTGCCTATATCTTGAACCCTTTGCCCTTTAAAAAAAACTCTTTATACTCAAAATGAAAAATTTTATTCTAGCTTCTGCCAGAGACTGTGGTTAATGTTCAATGCCCTTTATTCACCTTATTTTTAATTCTGAAAACCCACACTCATTAACTGTACTCTCCCAAAGAATTGCTGGAACCACCTAAATAAAAGATTGAAAGTTATTTTACTGTACATTTGAGAGTAACAGTAGTGATATGAAATACTGAAAAGACTCTCTGCTAGTCTGTACAGCTATAACTGCTCAGCTGGTGTTGATGGTAACAATTCAGTATCCATTAAAATCAAGAATTTAAACCTTTGAATAAGGTAGTCTGTATTTGCATATATCTATAAATACAAACTATTAACCCACGGATGAGTACTGAGCACAAATTTACAGGTTTCTTTGAACAGATAATAGCCAGGGTCAGAGAGAGATAGGTCTACTCTTTGAGTGCACTTCTATATGATATCAGCAAGCAAGTCCTAAACTAGAAGTTAAGGAGCACACACCCCATTAGTTTCATCTCTGTTATTCAGACTTTTTATTGACTGGGACGGTAACTGGCTATCAGTACAGCAATGGGTTTGTGCAACACCCAGCACCATGTTCATCACTGAAACCCCATGTGGATCAAGAGAGACAAGACTGATGATTACCCTTGTAGATATCTTTTAATTAATAAATTCTTGTGTGTATTTTAGATGTACTTTACTTCCAAAACACAGCAAAATATGAACCCATAGGGAAAAAACAAATTAGTCTGTACTCCAGGGAGGGGGGAAAAACTGATCTGTGTACCAGTCCCACAGAATCTGTTTGTGAAATCAAGACGCCAGGTGTGTTAGAGTGTTCCAACCCTGGAAGTCTAGATGTAGCCGTATTTGGCCATTATATTCTACTCAGGAACATTTTAAAATAAACTTGCATTTTATTTTCCTTCTGTAAAGCACAGAACAGAAGCACTCACTCAAATTCCACCTCCCATTTTCTTTGCAGAGCAGCATCTATAGCTATATGAACAGTTGCATTTTTCTCTCCAGAACGGCAGTACTATAGTAATTTGGATGATATAAAATACCAACCTAGGACTCCCAAGTACCAAAAAAAA
>VXAU01000076.1:303573-341230 GCA_013399695.1 Formicarius rufipectus | reverse complement strand
AAAAAAAAAACAAAACCCAAACTTTACATCTAGCATACAGGACTGAATTTCTTCTAATTTTTTACTAAATAAGCATAAATTAATGCTAACTATAAACATTTACATAAACTATTAAAATAATATCTTACATACAATAAAATACAATGGGTATCTACCTATTTTCTTCGTGTTTTGGTCTATTTCATTTTCCTATTAACTGGTACTTTCTTGGCCAATTTTAATGACCCTATTTCTATATGAAATTAAATCAACACATGTCAAAATATTAAAGTTCCTGATGTTCACTCCATGATTTCAACAACAGGCTGATGTAAGATGCTATTGCATAATCAAGACAACAGTGTCTAGATTCTGTAGGGTTTCAGATTATGGTAGGTTTCTATTTGTTTTCTTCTTTAAAATACCAAAATACTGTATTAATAATACTTAAGAGTCAGAACATGTTCCCAGAAAACATGTAAGTGGAGAAACACTTTTATTTCTATCTTATTAAATGAAGTAATAATTTTCACAGCATCCATCTGCTCAAAACTTAATATCAGAGAGATGTTAACATGGATATGCCCATAAAAGCTCTGGGAACTGATAAAACAGGAAATAAACTTCTTAACTATTTTTAATTTTTAGCCAACATTATCATCTGCCTCTCAATCCATCAAAATCAAAATACAGCTATATTTTAAAGAAATAGAAAAAGTATTCATTTTGAATCCTTAGAACACCACATTGTTTAAGTTTTCCATGTTATGAACTAGATAGTGTCTCTATTTTAATGAATTATGAGCCCTTTGCCTGTTAAGTTGTCCTTGATCTAAAGATTATGCTCCCGCTAAAGGTACATTATACAAATGTCTATATTCAGTCATCTTTTGTCAATGCTTTACTATCCATTTAAAAGATCAAGATCAACATAAAGGTAATAAAATGATACATAATAGCAGACAGTTATGTTCTCTGTACTTTACTTATCAGTTCTAACTAAGATGTCTTTATCAAAAGGTTCATTTTCATGCAGTAGTGAGTTTATATCAATCAGTTATCCCTTACACCTGTCAGAACGTTCCTACACCCAGATAAATGTGACTGTTATCAGATACTGGTAGAAGGATAATGTAAAACTGCTTTATGAAAACTATTCTTTATTACAGCTCCACAGATGTTTCCTGTTATAAATATCCTACATTGTAACAAACAATAGTAATAGTATTTGGTGAATAAAGAACCAAAGAAGAAAAGTCCCCTCAAGATACAGCACTTCAATGCCAGAAGCCAATTTATCACTACCCTGTCAGCATTTTGTAGTATATATAGAAATCACCACATATGCAAAACACCAAATGCATTCTTCATACATATTTCAAAACAATAAAGAAAATTCATGGGAGAAAAAAAAAAGTTCAGTTATCATGGCCAAATCGATTAAGTGGACCTGAGTGAGCTATATTACACCAATAATTCTAAAGCAAAGCTTCCCATTAACCAAAGGGGTCTCTATTTAAAAACTGAGGGCACAATATCTTCCTACACATTTCCATAGGATAGTATTTTTTTAATATCTCAGTTCAATCACAATAAATCTGCACCTATCCTGAAGGATACTTAGGAGATATCGGCTTATGTAAAAATTCAAGAAATTAAGATGGATAGAGGCAAATGGAAGCATTCATGATTCAAAAATATAAAAACTCAGGACCAGAAGAGAATATAAAAACCTAATACATCTCTGGTCTCTCGAAGCCTTAGCACCTTAGGACTACAAAACTGAAATCAAGATCTTTCTTCAAGTAATAACAATTTGTATACAAAATTTCATACAAAACCTGCTTGACTGCACTGTCCCATGGATACAAAATTTTAAAAATTAGTCTTTCTAATACATCATATTTTCATTGCTGGTTGTGAGGCAATGCCTGTAAAAGAACAGTGCATAAATCTCACATCAAATTCTGAATAAACTAATGCAGCAGGTTCAAGGAAGCTTCTAACCCAATATTAGGGCAAGAGATTTAGAAAATAGTTAAGTAAATATTAATTTGGCCTGTTTAGCCTAGAGAAGAGAGAACTGAGGGGATTTTATCAATGCATACGAATATCTTGGGCCAGGTGTCAAAAGGATGAGGCCAGACTCCTTTCAGTAGTGCCCAGCAACAAAGTAAGGGACAATGGGTGCAAACTGAAAGATAGGATGTTCCCTCTGAATATGAGGAAAAACTTCTTACTTCGAGGGTGACAGTGCACTGGAACAGGTCGGCTGGAGAGACTGTGAAGTCACCTTCTCAGGAGATATTCAAAACACTGCTGGATGTGATCCTACACAACCTGCTCCAGGTAACCTGCCTTGGCACGAGGATAGGACTAGATAATCTCCAGACACCCTTTCTAACCCCAACCATTCTGTAATTCTGTAATTAGAAACAGGTGAGGTAATCAGTGCCACATTTTTAATTTTGTATTTAAGTGCTCTGGATATATTTTTTTTAAAACTTTTTTGCTCAATTGTTGTTTTGCATGCTTTGAAACAATAGTTACAAGAAGAGTGAAGTATTTTTTCATGTCCTTGCAACTTCATTTGTAGGTATCTGTGAACAGATCTTCTAAGGTTACGTTTCACAATATTTTCTAAGTGAATCATAGCAGGTATTCCTACAATGCCTACAGCAGCAGCAGCAGCTGTCTTTTGCCAATGGCAGTTGCATAGCAGCTTACAGCCTCTGTAAATCATCTGCTCTACAACAGTTATTAATACTCCTTTTAAAGAGAATCCCAAAACAAAATTGTTATATTCTACCACCTAGAGATATGCCCAATGGGTAATAGAGCCCACCATGACATTGCAAAACAACCATTACCTTTGCAATATCAGTAATCTGATTTTTAATAATAGTTACTTAAAATTTCAATGGTCATTAACAAGCAAGTAATCCACAATGCCATAAAATTCAAAATATACCAAAACTGAATAGCAAAGGGGCTGGAAATGTTCTAACTTTTGATCATTATATTCCCTTTGCTTTGTTTGAAAGAGGTCAAGAACTTTTTTCTTCTCAGATACGTAGTAGTATCTCTGGGATCTGCCAACTATTTCCATGACTCATACCTTTCAGAGTTGTTGCCAAGTCTACCTGGCGCCAACCAAGTCCTAGATGATGTAGGCAAGTCAAGAGCTGTTAAAATCACCAAACTGCATGTATAATTACTGTGTTTTGATTACTCAACAAATGTTTCAAACCTTTTAACCTAACACTTCTGCCTATCTGCCATTTGTCAAAGTTAATGAAAACAAAGCTAAGAATCAGACCATCACAAACCTTTCCATTTTACTCAGCACCCAACCACACAAAGTGCCAGTCTCTCTTTTAGCCTGCACCTGAAAGTGTTACCAATCCTGTAGGTTGAAGATGAGAACTTCTGGAGCATTTTCACAAAACTGAGGGCTTTGGTTTTGTTATTTGGATACAATTCTGCAGTGTGAATTGTATTTATTTGTGCTTAACAGAATTACAGCTTNGGCAGGAAATCACCAAAACAGGATCACTTACTGATATTTTTTATACACATTGAAAGCTACTTGTTCTAATTACATTTTGCACCAACTTGTGGAATATTTTACATATCTACTAAGTATCCTTTTACTGATCTAAGTATTCACATTGACAGCTAGAAGGTTGCAACTACAGTATGAGGTATGATGTGTCTGTAATCAGTATGCTTCTTAGTTCCTGAAGTTGTGCACAAAGACTTTTCCTCCATCTTCATCACACACATGTTTCCAGAGCTTGGAGAAGACTGAAGTAAGAAGAGAGGAATTATGAAAAGTAATGTAACTTGCTATGCATTTGGGATGTGGTGAGCCCATCATTAGATTTTTTCAGGCTTCCTCAGTGTCTGCCCCACTGCTTGGGTCTGAAATAGCAGCCTGCAGTTTTGAAAACAATAGTAATGTAATGATGGGTTATATATTACAAACACAGTTGCAAATACTAATCTGGCATCAAATAACAAATTAAAATAATAATGAGTAGCCACTATCACTGCAAGTAAATACATGTACCACAGCACAGCTACCTAGAAGAATGAAAGACCAACTTTAACATCAATGTATCTTTTCCAAAGCCAAAAGAAACCACTCAACAAAGATAATTTTAAAAAACATGTTTACAAACATGGTTATCCACTGAAATTAGTACTGAGAGCATAAATGAAGACTTAAGGCACCTGCTTCATTTTTTCCTAAACTAAAATTCATATGTATGTGAAGACATGGGACACTATGACCTATCTGAAACACTAACCATTGGAAAAACTAGTAAAAAATTGTCCACAACTGTTATAATACCTTCACAATTCTTTTAATTTCAGGGTTCTTCTACATTTTCCATTAATAGTCTGCTTTAATTGACCATCACTGCTAACAGTGCTGAGTGTTCGAAGAAATTTGTTAGATGCTTAAAATGTGACTGCCATATTAATCCACCTTATCACCCTTGTGTAAATATTATAAAAGTGTCTTCATCATCAGTTTTGATCAGGTTATTAGGTGGCTTATGACACTTTACCATTGCCAGTATTACCTACACTAACTTTTCAAAACCCTTTATGTGCAATGGATATGTTGTGGTCTGTCAAGATTACTGTATGCAAGAACACATTCTGTGTTTACACTCCCATTAAGGCAGAATCAAATGCTAAACCCAGTAACTCAGTAGCACTTCCCTCTTTAGAGGTGAACACATACTAGAGAAAAAGTAGTCAATCAGATAGTGTACACAAATCAAGACACATATTCCAAACTTTTGGAATTATACGTTCCAGCAAGTGTCGTTGCTTATTGTTCCCCATCTAAAAGCTGCACCCATTAAAAAACTGCTAAGCATTACACTAGAGTCAATTTTTGTTTGCTGTAACACTGTTACAAACAAAGCTAAAACAAGATGAACGTACAAAGAAGATAAAGGACTACAGACTATTAACTTCACCCACTACAAAATGCTGCACTACGCTTAAAACTTACCAAAACTAACTTTTTTATCATTAAAATAGAGAAGTAGGATCAGAGGTGATTTTGAACAGAAATGGTTGTAAATACTGTGATTACATTTGAAGAAAAGTATAGGAGGCACAAGGCAGACCTAGTTCTTTGCATCATGGTTTAGTGGGCATAGCAGTCAAAGGTTAATGCTGATTTTGGTGGTCCTTTCCAACCTTAATGATTCTATGATTCTAACCCAGAGCTATTGAACTAGTTTAAAAGGGATCTCTGGATTTCAACTAGTCCAAAACACCTACTCAGGGAAAAAATAACAAGAACAGGTTACTTGGGCCTTGTCTAGGTGAGCTTTCAGTATCTTCAAGGTTAGAAAACCCTCTACTATCCACACAATATGTTCTGGGTTTTAATTACTCTGATGGTGATTTTATTTTTTATTTTATCTATAGACAGAATTCTACTTGTTGCAACCTGGGACTTCAGCCCATTGCTTTTAACAGCACTCCCCTGAGAAAAGTCTTCTCTACAGTGCCCCTTGAGGTAGCTGGAGACCTCAACAAAATCCTCCCTTTCCCTTCTGATGTAAGAGCTGAACAACCCAGCTCCCACAGCCCATCTCACAGGCCTTGCACTCCAGCCCCCAACTGCCGTGGTGGCCTCCACTGCACTCTCTCCACTCCATCTCTCAAACTGGGGAGCCCAAAACAGGATGCAACGCTTCAGATGCAGTCTCAGCAGTGTTTAAGAAAAGAGGAGGACAATTAGTTTGCTTGATGTGCTGGCTACGCACTTACTAACCAAGTACGAGGCAGTCATTTTCATTGCAAGAGCATGCTGGACACTGACTGACTTCAGTTAGTTCCCAGGCTTGTTCTCCTGGAAATTAGTAAAACTCTCAACTAACAATGTGGAGGTTTCATCCCTGAGTGATTTAAGAAAAGTAAAAACATTATGTTTCTTTTGACTGGGAAGAGGATGGATTTTGAAAGAAAATATATCAGGAGGAGTGAGTTAAAAGTTGTCTTTATAGTGTGAATTCAGTCAGATTGTAAATAGACTCATGAGTGTGATCGAGAGGTTTAGGGATTCAAGCAGTGTTGAGATCCTTCAGCTCCCTCCACACCAAGGACAGGCATAGCAGCCTGACTCTGCTCCTTTGAAACTGGAAAAAATTGGTGGTAAACCAGGGTGGCAATTCTTTTCCCTAAGATCCAGTCAGCTAAAAGTTAACCTGAACCTACAATGACCTGGTGCCTATACTGGTAAATAAACCAGATCATACTAATTATCTGGTTGGAATGCCAAAAAGCACAACACAGCTAAAACTGCCTTCTTCTCAAAACCACACCAGGGTAAGAATTTGATGTTTGCACAAAACCTTGCCCTGGTTGAGTTTAGCAGTATACACGAAGCCATTTAAGCTCTGTCTGTGGAATGAATCTAGTCATGTGGAATTGGCACTGTGCTGAGGATGTCAATTCAAATTCATAAATGCTGAAAGCCAAATCGAGATCTGTAAAAACGTCCTTTTCAAGGAGATCTTATAATTACCTCTCACAATTACAGCAGATATATTGGGCCTGATTCCACTCACAAGATGAAATTCATGCTTTGCAGAGAATCTATACATATTTCCACACAATTTATTTGTTATAAACTTCATGCAGGTCTTCTTGAAAACAACTATGCATTGTAGGCAGTGAATCTGATGCAAATTGCAGCATATTACAGTTTGTTAAATATGATTATAGAGACATTTTCTCTTGTGGAACTCTATTTGGATCTAATAATTTTTAACTCAAAGACTCTCCCTTTTCTTTCACCTTCATCCATCCTTTCCGACTTTTAAGACCAAACTCTGTGCTCATACTTAATCTAGAAATAGCAAGTAAATAAAATCAGTATACAGAGAATAAAATATATGTGCCATATATACACATATTCAAGCTACAGGTTTCAAAGCTCTGTTATGATTTCTTACAATTTCGTTAGGAATATAGCAAGACAGACAGATGAGTAAAAATATATAACACATATATAGATATATATCTTCATATAGGAAGAAATTAGAGCTTTCAATGGCCAAGTTACCTTATTTGCTTATTTCTCTAGTGAGATTACTGATGTTTGTATTTAAATACATCCACTAATAAAACACATTTATGTTAACTAACTCAATATAAAAGTTGGGACTTTTTTTTTCCTATCTCCCTCTTTCACTTTTAGTTCACAAATGGAAGTCACTGGCCAGAATCAAGTCTCTAGAAAAGTAACAGTAAGCAACCATTCAAAGCTCATTACAAAGCATTATAAAAGTCATATTGTAAACACAAAGCCATGTTTGAAATCACTCACACAGGCTGCGTAATGCTGACCTTTCTGGGTCATCTTCCCTCCTCCCACTTTTTGCTAGTTCATTACCAGACATGGGGTCATTACTGGAGCTGCTTTTTTAAGTTCTTCATTGAGCTGAAGGGTCTCATACACCAATTTGTTGACACACTCAACATTTGAAGTTTTTGCAAAGAAAATGTCAGCATTCAGATAAAAAAAAAAGAAACTGAAAAAAGATGCCTTTTGACACCTGTCTTTAAAACATAAAAATACTTCAAAATACTTACAGTTCTGAAAAGCACACAAATCTAGGTTATATTTTGGTAGAGAAGAATGAGAACACAGAAATGAAAATCATTTTTACCTCTTGCTCTTCCATTTCTTTTTCTTCAACTATCCAATAATACATGTCAATTTTGTATCAGATATTCATTCAAACTTCCTACTTAAGCATTTGCCAGACCTGTTCAGTGTGTCCTGATAATTAAGACGGCAATCATTTATATTTGGAGAGTGGTCAACAAATACACTCTTTTCCAAATATGCTGCTCTTCATGCCACTCCCACTTTCTGTTTCTCTCTCGTCATCAAACCCTTTGAGAATTCATCTGCTTCCTACAATTTTCAGAGTGCGTGCTCAGTTACAAATGCTCTCTCTTCATATCCCATGAATGTCTCTACAAGACACCAAGGGTTGCAACACATATTACAGTAACCAAGCTAACCTTTCTACTTAAATATCCCGTGATGACAATTATCAGCTGCCTAAGACTTCCAGAAAAGGAAAATCATATAGCAACAGAGTACTAGGATACATTCCAAGCCTTCAGTAATTTGCATCCCAGAGATTTCCTGAATCTTGAGCAGTGATCTTTTGTCATCTTAGATGGATTTTTCTTACCTAAACTTTAATTGTATCAATTTCTGACACATACAATCTCCCGTGGTAGTGTACCTAGCAACTTATGTATGAACTGGATGAAGCAAGGACTTTTATCTTCTCTTTTTCTTTCTTTTTTTTTTTTTTTAATCTATCACATTAGTTTCATTTGATGACTTTTTGCTCTCTTACTAGAAGAATGTTTCCTTCTCATCTTACTCCACTCCCAGTTTTGCAGACTTCTATCTTACCATCCCTCTCTCTCTCTCCCCTCAACTCCAGCAATCTTTTGTCTAGCCGGAAAGTTCTAACATTTAACTTTCAATACACTATTACTTCCATTTGTTGCCATATTTTTATGAAGGTACTGAAAAACACAGGTTCTATCACAGACTCCAATAAGACTCCAATACTGATCTTTCTCAACTAGCAAAGAAAACAAATAAAAAATGCCTAGTTTCCTTCATTGTAACCAGCTATTTTCCAAATGACCCATGGCAGCATGATTTTCCTGCTGAGGAATGCTTCCAGAATTTTTTTGAGAATTCAAGTATGTTTTATCAACTTGACAGCCTTTTCTTGCATATTCATTAATCCTTTTAGAACATCCACCTACAAGAAGCAGTATTCACTCTTCCCCAGTATGTCATATTTATCCAATGCCCATTAGCAACATTCTTTCTACATCTTTGTGAAATATAGATCCAGACTTCCAAGCCTACTCTCTGAACATCTTCAAGAAGCCTTTTTGAGCATCGTATTTGCCACCATTCCACTGACACCAACAAGAGTTTTAAGCAGGAGGTTACATCTTTGCATGTGGCGGGTGTTGGCCGAGTGGTGTAAGTTGCCACCTCTGGAGCCGGCTCCTTCTCTGAGGACACCGGTTCGAATCCCGAGGAACTCGCTGTCACCGTCTGAGTGTGCTCGGCTGTGGCAACAGGAGTAAAGGGGGTGGGGCCAGTTCCGCGCACACTGTGCCTCACCTAAAAAATCCATTGCGCAGGCTTATCCCAAGATCTTCATTCGCGAAGTCTAGCCAACAACAACATCTTTGCATTAACTGTTCAGCTATTCCATACCTGACTTCTCTTTAAAATAAAATACCATCATGCCCTTGGGATTCATCTTGTTAATTTGTCTTACACTTTCTAACATTCTTTTTATTTAAGCTCCCAGCTATGCAGGAACATTCAGAGGAAGTACAGAGGACCACTGTGGTACAGTCCTCTTCTCCCAGCAGTTCTTCACACCTGTCCACATGTGACTTGAAGAGGCCTGTCAGAGACAAAAGAAAGTGCAGGACTCCTCTATATATCTACTCATTAAGCAAGAAGAGACTAATTCTTCCTTACCCTTTTCCATTTCCTCACTACTACTTCTGATCTTTTCTTTTGGTGGTGTGTACAGGAGCTACAGGTCATCAGAAAACTACCTGAAGGGACTGCTGGTTTGACCATGGAAACACTACTCCATAACACAAATTCAGTCAGTAAGATAAAGCTGAGGAACCACATCTTCCACAACTTCAATGTCTGCAACTTCTGAAGTTTGCTCAACTTTCTCTCCCAACTCAAGCAGATTCTTGCCACATTCTTAATGACTAATTTAAAACAGGTGTGAGAGGAACAGGATCAATACCCTTATTCCAAAGACAGCTGGGAATATCAGGCACTGGTGTGGAACACTTTTATCTTAGAATTCTGCTTGCTAAATGTTATTTACAACCTTCTGTGTTATTTATCATTTTACCTCATTATGTATTGTCTAGAGATGCAATTTTCAAAATGGGGTGGGAACACCTTATTTTAGTGGAATTAGATTTAGCATTTAAAACATTCATATAGCCAATCAAACTTTAATGAAGTCTTCTGCAGATACTGTTATTTTTGAAAAAGTTTTAATAACTTTTCCTGTAATTAAAAATAGCATACAATATCAGAAGCCAGAAGCAATTAAAAGTAATCAAATTGGGGAAATTGTGTAGGAAGTACAAAAAAGATCTGTAGATATTTTGTTAAATGCTTATTATCTGTTGAAGTACTGTTTGCTTCACAAAACAGAACAATGCTTACTATTAAAACACAAAAACATTTCTACTAAGTTCTTTGCCTGATTTTCTTCTTTCATTAAATGCACTCCATGTGAAACAAGTCTTCAAAAAAACAAGGCCTAGAAAACCCTACTACTCAGGGTGCCTTTGAGGATATTTAATTAAAATCTAATCCTGCATTCATTAAGGCTCACATAAATTAAGCTGTCATTCATAAGATTTATGGATTCTCATTTGCATATTGCATACAATTCATCAATTACTCAAGTATGAAAGGAGCACATTTCCCTTGGAGCTGCATGCTACCCTGCCAACATTTGAAATGAGGGAAAGAGCAAGACTGTCAGGCATTCACACAAACTTTCTTCCAAATGTCTGCTCCTTGATTAATCTAATTTTCTAGCTATTCCTTACAAGATACAACAACAGCCCTTCTGCAAATTTCTATTATTTCTCCTGTCTTCATCATAAAATCTTCTTGTCTTTTACTAATACTTCATGTCTGACTGGTTATTATTTGTTTGCTAATGATATGGCATGAATGTTTTCCTTATATAAATGCATAATACACACATTGGAGTTAAAATGAAATGATTAGTACTTTTAGGTTCTGATTTTTCTGTTTAACACCACTAGTTTCCTTAGCGGAGCTTAATAAAGAACCTAAGCAATAAGAAAAAAACAAGAAATTATAAATCTACCATTTAAAACAGCCATCAGTATTAAGTAAGAATATTTCTCTTGGAGTGTAATGGTAATGTGCACATAATTAAATCATTAAAATTTAACATTAAAATATAATTAAGAAGAGATAACAAATGCCTACTGTAAAAAATCAGCTTATTCACAGATGCTGCAGTGTATACCTGACTGCACTTCTGAAAGTTGTAGGCAAAGTAGGGATACAGGTTAGTTTGTTTTTGTTGCACATAAAACATGCTGTGTTAATTCAATTGTCTTCTCTAGGGAGTTAATCTTAATTTCAGTGGCACAACTAGGAAGTGACAGTCTTTGATCGCCAGTCTCTGGATACCTTCCAATATGCATGTGATCAGGTGCTGAATTTAATGCACAACACTCATTCATGTCTGTGAATTTCTAAATTAAAATATATGAATGTATCAGCACTGTCTAAAGTAACTCTGAAGGTTTTCTCTAAATCTATTGGTTCACTTTATATTCTTAATTACCTAGGAACAAAGTAGCATAAAACCCGCAAAATAAAGTTGCCTTTTTCTCAAAAAAAATGTTGTTTAACAAATAGGACTATAAGCTATGAAACAATAAAAATCCAGTATTAAACATCTCTGAACTTCTTAGAGAGATCATGTAATACTTTGTAGTGCTAATTCCCAGACCAAGTTAACAGATTTTTTTTTTCATTTCAGTTTTAAAAGTATTGGTGTCTTGAAGTAAGTGTAATATAAACCAAAAGAATCTTGGAGCAGATTAGAAATAAATACTTCAAATATTAGTGAGCTAAGGTTTTATTGTTCAAATATGTTCAGCACCAAGTCTAGCTTAAAAGTCATATGCTGCCTCTCACCACAGAGGGACTGTTGAAAATTTGGACTGGGTTACTGAGTGGCAAATGAGTATTTTTTTCTCTTCTCTCCTCCTCCAAATCTGTTTAAAAATGAAGAGAGAATTCATTCTAAACATAACTGCTAACATAATCCCATGCAAATAAAGTTAACTAACCCTGGAAAAATAAACAGATGACTAACTTTAATCAGAGAAATGAAGTCATCATTATGCTTGGTTTACAAAATAAGATTTTCATTGTCAAAAATAACATAACAGGGTTTTCTTTTCTGTTATGCTGGTTTGTTTATTTTGAGTTAGCTGTTCTACTGTAGACTGTTTCAGTCCATCCTTGAATAACTACTGCATTTATTGTCTGTCTTTTTAACTGTTGCATTCTCTGAGTATCAAATTTCTCAGCATGAGCTGTCTGCTTAATTCCATCCAAGTAGTGTGTAATGAGAAAAGAATTTTCCCTGTCTACACTAATATAGCTTATTTTATTTCCTGAACCCAAACCACCTGTTCAGATTTTCTATTTAAAGCTTTGTAAGGCAACTGACTATCTCAGGACATTTGTGCTGAAATGAAAGGCAGTCAGAATAAAGCTGCAACTTCTTCAAACCTGCTCCAACAAAAAGCATCACCTATGGAGCAGCTTCTTGGCTTCAAGGTCAGGTGGAGTTCACTTCATAAAATTCTCAACAGATCTTACACATGATTTTCTTATTTATGTGAAATCTACTGAAAATATTTATACATTAAATTCTGCAAGAGATTCTGAGATAAAAGGCAATAAACTATTATACACCAATAAATTATCAACTCTGTCTGAGTCTGAAAGTATAAATCACCTTATTACAGAATTTTTGTGATTAGTCTATTATAAGCACCTATCTCAGCAATAAGAAATAGGTCATCTGAAAAATTACGTTCCAAAAAGATACAAAAGACAAGCAAAAGTGTTCTGGAACAAACACAATTCCAAACTTAATACTGAATTTTGCCTACTACTACAAAACAGATAATCTTCCCAAATCTCTTTGAATTTTTATATTTCACATCATTGCATATCAAGTGCATTTTAAAATCAGTGGAATGAGGGCAATGGAATAAAGTTATTTAACGTTATTCTGTACTCTTTGTTTTTCAAACATCCTCCTTTATATTTGTCAACACTTTCACTTTGTCATTTAAATGCCTCAAAAATATATGAATTTTGAATTAAGAAAAAGCCTCACTCAGTTCTTCTTGGATATTCGGAGAAGAAAAATCAACCTATACACAAGATCAGTCTAAATACTTCCATGACTAAAGATTAGTAAAAGCTATCAGAAACAAGGCTTATGTCCCTGAAGCCATAAGCAGGGGAAAGTTCATCTTCCTATAAACAGTATGAATCTAGAAAAAAAAAAAAAAAAAACAAAAAAAAACAGTAGGGATAAGTGGTTACAAAAAAGGTTTGAAAATATATACCTATATTGCTCTGTGTCTCTTTGGTCTACTTAACTGATAATTTACCTAACCCTTCTCTTCCATTTTTCCATAAATATGAGGGAAGGAGGCTGGGGGAGGGTAAACGTAAGACTAAAATATATGGAAAAGAAAAAATTATTCCTCCTGAACCACCTAGGTAGAGGTACAAAAAAAATTACAGATCATCTTCTCATGTTACAGATAAAGGCGCTAGATCTACAATATGTAGGCAACTTGACTGCTAATGTTACAAAAAAACGCTTTCCCTTTCTCCATTCCTGTTTAATTATTTTCAAATCTGTGTGGATATAACACCTTCTTCCTTCCTTTTCATTAGCTCAAGCTCTGCAAGACAGAAGTTCTGGTCTGATAATACCTGCTGAAGCAAAAAACCCCTTCTGTGGATGCCAACCCAGTGCCAGTGAGATTTAAATGCTGGAGCCGATTCAAACACCTATGAAATTTTTAGATAAAATCTCTACTGAAACAAGTTAGGATTGAAAAAGGATTTTGTGGGAGTTCCTGCAACCTTACTAAACTTTATCATTTCCTTGCAAAAACTCTACATGCTTTAAATAGTCACAGAATGACACCTTAAATAAAATTAAAAATACAACTTGAATGTCTCCATACACTCACAAGAAACCAAAATTTTATCTCTCATCAGCAGAGCCATTTCATCTATATTTTTTAGTTATTCTTCAATGCCACAACAATCAGCTGCAAGAAAGCATAATGTAAAATAACTCAAGATTCAATTTTTTTTCAAGTACTAGATTCTGAATGTAAAACAAATTATGATACAGAATTTGTAGTAAAAATAAAAAAAAATTAATATAGGTTTAAACTTATTTGTAGCTTAAAGAGCTCAAGACTGTCTAGATGCATCTTGCATGAGAAGAATTTACTTTTTTTTTTAATGTACTCTGGGAAAGTGCTAAATCATAGACAACTCCACATCAGAACCTCCTATTTTACCTCTTCACAGACATTTTTGCTGTCTTTACACTGCTGAAGCTTTAACTAAATGGAAACTGAACAGGAAATCAAACTATATAATAACATTAATTCTTTGGGGTGTTTCTCTAGTAAACAAGATTCAACCATTAACACACTTTTTATCACCACCAAATGATGGAGTTTCACTGAAAATGGTGGGGAGATTTAAAACAAGATGTCATGGGTTTCTGTAGCTGAATTTAATAGAAGAGGGGGCTGTCCAGGATGGTTTCTGTTAGAAGCTGCTAGAAGCTTCTCCTGTCCTGTGGAGCCAATGATAGCCAGGTCCAGGAAGGACTTCCAGCTGGTGGATAGAGTTGAGCCAATTAAGAATCACAGTCACACCTCTGTGATAACGTATTTAAGAATTTAGGAGAGTTGCACAGTTGGAAATTCCAGCCATGAGATAACAACACAGAGACCAAGGTCGGAGCAGGAGGAGACAAAGGAGGGACCCCACGCTGGAGTAGGGTCGAGGGGGAAGGACTGAAAGCTATTTCCCCCTCCCCTCTCCCTGAAGCCCGTGGAGATCTTTTGGGGTGCGGAGACCCCCTGCAGCCCCTGGAGGAGCAGGTGGATGCCCAAAGGAGCTGTTGCCCTGTGGGAGACCCAGGATGGAGCAAGANGAAACCCCATGGAGTGACCCACAGGACAAGACCAATGCCAGCAGCACGACCACCACCTGCGAAACTCTCATTCCCTGCTCTCTTGAACTGTTGGAGGGAGGGAGGAGTGGGAAAAGTGTTCTTAAGACTGATTTATTTCTTACTTTTTAGGTTTATTACTTTTAGTTTTAGGTCTTATCTTGTTAGAAGTAAATTTAAGGATTTAGTTACTCTGAGTATGTTTTGCCATTATCTCTCAGCTGTTTTTTTGCCTTTTCTCCTTTTCCTTTCCCTCTGAAAAAAGAAAGGAGACAATTGTAATGAAAAATTATTTTTTTGGTAAATAAATGAACCATCCAGATAATATGCATAAATGCAGGTAATTTTGAATTTAGACTTTAGATAAGCAGGGTACTGGGGTAAAGGAAGCTTGTTATTATGTAAAACTGTCTTTAGTGATTGTTATTTTTGCAAAGAATGTGAAAATTACATTTGGTTCGATTCTTTAAAGAGTAACATGTAACATCAAATTATGTTGCAACTACTTACATACTGAGATATTTATGTACCACAACTAATCCATATATCACAAGTAAATCCTAACTGATCACACTAATCTGTTACTAATAGATTGAAGTACCAATTCACATCACAATTAGTAAAATCAGTATCCTTCCAAAAAAAGCTTCTTTATATTGATCCTTTTTTTTCCTGCCAACCATTACTTAAACTCACCTAAGGACTTGCTTGCAGCTGCAGAAATGGTAAACTGTATGAAACTGGAAATTAAATGAATGCTGGTGAATGTCACTTTACAATATATGGACACATGCAAGTGCTTTGTTTGTGCATTCATGCAATGTGATATGACACGCACTGTAGAAGTATGTTATGTGTTTATCACTACTGCAAAAATAACAAGCTTTAAGCAGAGTGCCTGGAAATATCCAAAAGTCTTGAAAAGACAAATGACTTCCTGCACCGTTTTCCTAAAACCACAGCAGTTAAACAGAACATGGAAAAACTTTGGTACCAGTGACTCATATGAGGCACTAGAAGCCTAGAGCAATAGTTGTAATCCTCATTACCAAGCATGGTAGACACCAATTCATTTCTATACTAAAGTTATGGGCAGCTTTCCCTCTAGTTATTTCAAACACTAAAAAGTTAGCTTTGGTTTATTGATAACTGCTTCGATTTTAAAATTACAACTGAGGATATGACATATACATCATCCACAGAGAAAACTTCTTTGTCAGGTGACAGTTTAACATAGTGTGTTACACAGTGCTCAAGGTTTCATCACACATACCTATGGAATGTCAACAATTACCACACTCTTTAAATGGAAGATGTCTATCTCCAATGAAATCTTAACAAGCAAAGACAGTAAGAAACATGAGGGGCCTAAGAAGTCCCAAAGAGCATTAACCTGTATCCTCCTGGGCTACAAACATGTCCTACAAAGAACAGACAAATGAACTATTTAAACCTCTGAATTCTTTAGGCATAAATCAGAACTGAGCACAGCAACAGCAACGACTGAAAGCAACATTCCCAAATATTTGAATGAATTTAGTTATAAGAGATTGAACAGGATCTACAGTGTAGTTATTAAACTGAAGTCCCCGTAGGGACTTCAAACATAACACAACATACAGTGCACAAGAAAAGCAATTTCATAAAAGAAGTATCTCAAACACCATTTTGAAAAAGATGCTGTGAGCAAAATCTAATACAGAGATTCTCTCTTCTATGAATTTTCCCATTCATCTACACACATCCCCCACAAAGTCACAAATCTACAGATTTTCCACTGCTGGCTTTACTCTGTCAAATATCTTTTCACTTACAGCTTTAAACCTGTCTCTGTTAAGTTAATCAACTTTCAGAATCACTAATACTAATGGTTAGAATTTTCACTTCCAGTTTCCATACTTTAGAAGAAAAAATGTGACTTTAAGGACAAGTTGTAATGTTCCAAATATTTACAGTTTTGGAAACAGCCAAAATACCATGTTACAAAGTAGGACAGATAGTATTATAGTAGAGATTCATACTCTTCGTGCACACTGAGGGGCAGTGATACACACAGGTGAATTACTTCAGTCAAAAGAAAACACTAAGCAGAACTTACCAAAAGCATTCAACAACAGCACACCTCCAGCCAGTGGACTTTGATGACTTGGTTTCTGTGGATGCTGTATACATACTTTTTTTTTTTTTGTTAAGTTAAAGCACTCAATACCTTGCTTATACCATGGTTTTTTTTCATTAACTCATAAGAGTATTAGGAGGGAGCAAGTAGGGACAAACTCTAATTCTTCCCATGAGCTGTATAGAAAGGAAGAACACTTGCAGACATCAGGAAAGAAGGCTATGTCTTTTGACTTATTCTGCCACAAAACAGATTTACTTGAAGGGAAGCATTAGTGGTGGCACTGTTTGAGATGTTAAGACTTTGATCATCTGTGGCTGAGGGCAACTTAAGATGTTAATCATCTTCAAACTCCTTCAACCACATAACATAGTCTTCTTTTCCTCTGGCAGAGATTAGAAAAGGGAACATATAGCCATTTCTATGTTTAAACATACAATTTCTATTTTCACTGATTATTTAAGATATTTTTACAACTGATTGGGTTTTGACCCTCAGGGTTCTTCTGAACTGATGTTGCTGCCTGCTGCTCCAAGCCTGGAGAGCATTTCACATCTGTAGGGAGCACCTTGGTGAAGGTGAAATGTATGTAATTCACTGCTCGCAGAAATTTCATCAATATAGCTCAGGTAGAACTTCTCCTCCTTGTCTAAGATAATCCACCATGGAAAAAATTTCCAGTTGGCTACTGAAAAACAAATACTTCTGCAAAAACAACTGTTCTCCAGATAATGCTTTCCTAAATTAATTCTTCCAAAAGAAAGAATGACTGCAATTTCAGATAATGAAATGAGGAATGAACAAGTTTTGAGATTGAGAGCCAGAAGGATGCAGAAGAATACAGAAGGGCAATTAAAATTCCTTAAATCAAAATACGCCAGAAAACTACTAGTTGAACCACTGACACATAAAAACCTTATGAACACTTTAAAAGTTCTTGTAAGGTATTTTTATAATTGTTTAGAAAACATAGATAATAGTTAACATGGATAATGCTTCAAATATTTGTCTAGTTTCACATTTGCAACATAGAGAAAAAAGTGTGAATGCTTTTTAATAAACATATGTAGTTCAATCACATGGGTCAGTAAAAAGATATTTTATCTTCCCTATTTGTAGACACTTAAAATGCAGATGTTGCCATTTGAGCTTATCACTCTATGATTTTTCTGTAATCCACGTTAAGAACTAAGCACTTTCATGTCACAATTCACTTATTTCCTACACCTACCTAAGGGTGATATGAATAGCTCTGTAAAGTTTCTCTGCTGACTATATGCAGAGTCTACATGACGAGCTCAGACATTTACACTGTACACTGTAGAGAATAAGTAAGCCAAGGATCACCCTTGCTCTCCAAAAATTGAATTCATTGATTGCATGTTAGCCTAAAGTCAAGGGGGAGCATAAAGTGATGGAATCTGTACTCTGCAGCACCAAGTAGCCTCTCCATCTTAAAAATTACTAATTCGTCTTCTGAGGTTGCAAAAGTTCCTGGACCAAATACCATTCCATTATATATTCTTTTAAATCAGCTTTGCATCTGTTCCAACTTAAATGGAGATGGGGGGATAATTTCTACATCTTAAATTAAAGGGAATTTAACCTTTTTTTTTTCTTTCTTTCTTTCTTTTTAAATCAACCTCCAACTTTTCAAAAAAGCAATATTATCAATTTATATACAGAGTACAAATAGCTCCAGGAGAGTTAAATGAAATATACAGAGAATACAATAAAAAGGTAAGCAAGTTTATCAGTACTTTTAAAATTATCTGCATCTTTTTTAATTACTTGCACACCAGGAAAATATGTAACCTCCATCTCATGCCTGGTATATCTTTGCATCTCAGAGAAAATAAAGCAGACACAATTCTATTTTTGATACATCTCTGTCAGTAGATCCTGCTCCTGGGAAGTTTAACATCACCTATGCTTCTGCCAGACATGATCAGTTATGCACAGATGTAGACATGCACTCTTTGCTTGTGATTTTTTTTTAATTTCATGTGTTTTGACTTGCAGTCATGAAAAGTGATAAAAAAAAGGTTCTAACATAATTATTTTGCACCATGTTATATGAAAATTATCTGTATAATTGGGTAATTTCCATATTTGTCAATAAATCATAATAATTTAGTGTATTTTAAAATTAATAATTTATAAGGTAACATGATTAAGAGATAAACCAGATGGTTGCTGTATGTAGATACAGTAAAAATGGCAAAACAGCTTGTAACATGAGATAACTGATGTAATATCACATCTTAGAATTTATTTGCAGGCCTAAAAATCCCCAAATTGTTTAAAAAGAAATATCAAGACAAAAAAAAAAAAAGGAAAAAAAAAAACCACACAGAAAATAATCATATCATTATAGAACCAATTTAAAGGGTGAAGATAACGTCAAGTTTTGAAGTCTCCTAAGCATCATATGATACACAGAACTTCCAGATAATACAACTGCAGAAATTCTGGGGTTGAGTTAGTTCACAAACATTACCCTAAACTAATTTTCTTTGTGGTTTTTACAGATTCCAGTAAATAAATAAAATTCCATTTGGCTAAACTTGCTTTATTTCTGACCCAACAAAAACAGATCTTAAGGCATAAAATTGGAACTAAACAATTTTAAACACAGAAGGTCATTTCAGTACTTAAAATGTATTCTTTTTAAAAATACACAATACAGACACAAAAATATTTTTAAGACAAAATGCTCCAGTAAACAAAACTATGATTTTCAAGGCATAAGTCCCCCACCAAAACACATGGAGAGGAATTTTTTCAGTTAGATCCCAGTCACTGTACATCTTAAGGCAGTCTGAAGACAGACAAAACTAAAGATTGTCCACTAATCTCTATCTTAGGACACAGAACGAATTCTCTTGATTCCATATTTGAAGTCCCACTAGTGTGCAGTGGGACTTCCCCCTTCTTAAGCAGATTCGTTCCTTATTAGCTAAGATACTAGGCTAGGTTCTTTCTAATAATGATTAGTCTTGCCTGCCCACAAAACATGTAAAGCTTTTTCATTTTTCTTAGTATCTTAACTACTAACTTCCATAAAAGTTTCTATTCCATGAGTACTGGAATCATTTACAATATCCCTCCGCAACTGCTAAAGAGTAAACATGCTATGTAACTTCCCTGAAAACATCAGATCTGCATAAAAGAATTCATATAATGTGAAAATCATGGACGTAGTTGATAAAAATAAACTGAGTGCACATACAATAAAGGCAACAAAATACTGATGGATTTTTCAAAATTATCTTTTTAAAAATTATTCCTTCCTACACTGTCAGATTTGAAAGGTCAGTTTGTATTCTAATAGGTATGACAAAGATCATTTTCTTGGAAAGAGGAAATGTCAGAGTGGAGAGAAACTACTAGCAGAGTTAATGAGAAATCAGGTTTTGGATCAGTCTTATTTAATAATATACCAATGTCCAATACACACAGTGATGACACCAAGTTGGAAGAAGACTGAGCATCACACTGAAACAACTGGACGGTTTTGAGGAAAGATGAATTTTAACACAGTGAAGTGAAAGGTCACTCACTCAGGGACTATAAATAAGAGTAGCTGCTGTAAGCTAAGAACTCCTAAGTAGGGAATAACCAAGGAAAACAAATATCTGAGTTTATTAGCTGATCCTTGGATAATTATCAACCAACAACAGTGACACAGTCATGAAACAGACAAATATAATTCTTGCACAAACCAGGCAAAACACTTCTGGTAGATCAGAAATCATGACTGACACAGGAGGCATCCGTGCGATATTTTCCCTGTATAACCTGAGTCAATCATCTTCAAAAAAGTAAAATTCACAGAAAAATAAGTCTAGAGAAGAACCAAAAGCATGATCACAGAATGGGAAGGCTTCCAAGACAAGACTGCAAGAGTTTGACCTTCCCAGTACTGGAAAAGCAAAGGTTGTGGTGGGATATAATTCTCTGTCACAGAACAGGAAAGGTCTGATGGATTCGTAAGGGAAGATTCAGATATTGCAGGAAATTGCAAGGTGCACCAAGTCATAGTGTTGTGAAGCAGCACAGCCATGAACGATCCCATCAGTCCTCTGCCAGCTCACACAATGTTAATTGGTGGTACTGGCCATGGAGAGAAAAAAAGTTAAAAAGAACTTTATACAGATCCACCAAAAATTAAACTGGTTGAGAAAGGCCTACACTGCAGTTTCCACAACAGGAGTGACTGAGGAAGCATCACGAAAGGTCTCACTGGTGATATACCCAGTTGACAGATATGGTACATTGTAACCCCAACTAAGTTGCACTGAAGAAGTCAAAAATGAAAACTGAAATAAAAACAGTATCAGTGTTTCTTGTTTTACTATTTTTCACTATTTACCTGTCTGTTATCTGATGAGGTTTTATGCTATGCCCACCAAAATGGTCTGTGAATAATTTCTCACCTTCAAAGTGGTAGTAGTTTGAGTAAAAGACATCTTTAGAAAGCATGCATAAGGAGCTACCAATGGGATGTGCTGATTGCAAGGCTTATTTCCAGTATTGCAAAACTAGGGCAAGCTGTACAGATATTACACCTCAATTTAATATCACCCACTATGACAAACTTGAGAAAAGTCAACAATATGCAATTGCCTCAAAACTCCATAATACAAGACATCTATTGAAAATGCTTCAAAATCTAAAAAAAATGAAAAGAAAATAAAAGCTTGGATATCACAAAAGAAATCGTAATTAGAGGTAGTTATTACAAGAAATATCAAGATCAAAACTTACAACACACTACTTCTTTCATTTCATGTCATAAAACTGCATTTTTGCTTAAACTCTAACATAGTTTCATAAATGTATATTTGATAGGTAAGTGACAACATCACACTGCAAATACTTCAGAGAACTCTAAGACATTAAACCTTTAAAATGTCAACAGTATTAAGGAATCATAGCATTGCACCAGTAATCCAGAGACAATACAACACTGTAATTTTTCCCTATTTTCTTTTTGCCTTTTACTGGTAGAAAATACTTTTCTCGATAATTACTTTTTTTAAATAAATATCTGTTATATCCTTTAGAAGTACAGAATGTTGTAAATTGTGGTAAGTAATTCCAAACTAATAATAGACTATATTCTTCACACAGTTTTTTGTTTTAAGCAGGGGGATACAGACCAAATGCTGATTTTAGAAGACTTTAGGAGACTCTGTTAACTTCAGAGTTTCAGTCAAAATCTAACTGAATATTCTATAATTGCTTAAATAGCAGTTACGTTTACAATTGTCCTTAATTAGGTCCCAATTTAGCAAATCACTTGGCCATATGCTGAGGTCCCACCGGATTTAAGAATGTGCATAAAGTTGTACACATGCATCAGAGCTTAGCTGAAATGGGCTTTAACATTAGACATTTTTAAATTATTTTTAATTCCTGGAACTTCTGTAGTCTTTTGATTTTTCTTGTGTTTCTCCTGAGCTCTTAGGGATTTCAGCTGCAATTGCTTCTATTACATAGAGGCAAATGATCCTTTCAAATGGTAAGTTTATTTCTAAATGCTAAGGTTTGACCTTGAAGAGGAATTTCAGAATAATTAAATTTGAAAAAATTCCAGTAAATCAAGTCAGAAGCAGATGGAAGTAAACCTAGTACCTACCACCAAACACTTTAAAACAAGATGGGTAAATCCTTCAATAAACAGGAAATCTCGAACAGAGTGGACAGACTCTGACTTCTTTAGAAAACTAAATAACTGAAATTGTTGTGGTTACCAACCAAATTTTACTACTCCAGCTCTTCAAGTAATTTTGTTTTCCTACAGAACTCTGACATTTCTGGAGGAGCAAGAACTATGAAACTTACATGCCACAGAAAAGCTTTTTTTCCCCAAGAGGCATGTTCACTTCTCCCTCCTGCGCAGCTGAAATTGCATATATATTTGTCTAGTGATACTGATCCTCTGTGCTGAGACAAGAACTGTCCTTTGGGTCTTGTGGAGCCTGTAGCAACAGGTCTCTCTCATCTGGACATCTCATCTCGGCAATATCAACAAACCTTGCCTTCAAAGACCGTAATCCCAAATCAGTACAATAAACTACAGGAAGAAAAAATATATTTGGAGTTTTTGTGTTTACCCCTGGGTGCTAAATGATTCACTAGGTGCTCAGTTTATATTTCCAAATATATTTAGGCAAGTGGGTGGAGGGAAGAGAGGGGGGGAGATTGGGGTTTATATGAAAAACCTCTTCCATAAACCATGCCACTGAGAAACAGGATTGTCAAATCCACATTGTGGCATCCACGATATGTACAGAGAGAGCAGATAACAAGTGCATGTATCAACCTTATGCAGTTCTGAGTACCCCATCTTTAAAGCAGAGTGGTGGAACTTACAAAAGATGCAAAACAAAAAACAGCAAACAGGAGTCTGAGCGACCTGAATGAGGATAGACAAGAAGTCATAAAATTATGAACAAGGGGGAAAGGATGACACAGAAACTACCTAATTGTTCCATAATTTTTCACGTGAACTTCGGAGAACCCATTGAAAACACCGGTCAACAGGTTTTGGAATAAACACAATAATTTTTTTCAGCAATTCCTATGCAAGTCAATGCCAGAGACATTCTGATAGTCAAACAGTAATTTTGCTCAGAAGGAGATTAGACAATTCAAATCCAGCTAAGAGAGTCAAGCTGTAATTCAGGCCTGGAAATTTGTAAATCACCAATTGCCTGAATACAGTGTGTGTAAACATGGAAGGGTCTATATCCTAAGTAGCCTCTACTGGCAAATACCACAGAAAGGGTAATGCATTAGATAAAATCTTGTCCTTCCTTTTATGAGATGATAAGGGAAGACAGGAAGGGGGTGCTCTGGCAAAAACTTGGTTGCACAAGCAAAGTATGTTTAATTTCCACCCAACATAAATATTGGCTTTTCAAATCAGAAGTTTTCTCTGTGCATGCATGAGGCATTATGAGGACACAGAGAAGCAGATTTAGTAAATTTACTAGGCATGCAAGTTTCTAGATTTAGCCTGCACAAGGTTAATCTGTACTACTCCATAGTTTAATTCTATATTATCATCTGTTAATATGATGAATGAGTTCAAGTTTCTTATTAATATTTTTAACCAGAAACTCACATCCAATTATACGTACTTCCTACATCTTCAAATGAAGAAACACTTAAACAATTCCTTTTTCATTTTTTCCACACAGAAGTTAAATACACTGGTGCAGCCTATTCTAAAACCAAGATCAATGTTTTAAAGAAGGATACTAAAAATCATATGATGATACCTGTAATAGCACAAAATTAAACACTGATACTTTTGCCTGTATAAACAAGAAATTTCCTCCATCAAAAGCAGTCACAAAAAAGCCAGCCTTTGTTACTGTTCCTTTTTAATAGCTATTATTTCTGTTAAAATTTTAAAAATATATTAACAATAAAATAATTTTTTTACACATCCAGGTGCTTCTGAGACTGGCAAAAGAGACCATAATAACACCAGCTGTCATATTCTATTATTGAAATAAGCATTTCTGAAATTAGTAAATGTTACATTATATAGTTCAGCATCACTGTGTTCCAGTAATTCATATAACACTAGCTCCTTGCAAAAACTATGTGGAATTTTTTTATCAACAAAATCCAAAGCCACGTCTACGTTTTTAAAATATCCATGTTTTCGTTCAAGACAGCCTTTTCACAGGTGGTATAAAACTGAGCTCAAAAGATCTTTCAATGAACTTCCAGAATTGTATTGACAGTAATCATGTCATTATCAATATTCAAAGGGGAAGTAAAAGAGAACTCAATTAAATCAATATGTACTTTCTTTCCTAGAAATAAATAAATAAATGAATAAATAAAGGACCAAAACCATAACAACAAGATAGAAAAAACTTCAATAGGGATATTTTTCTGTAAAGTTAATTAGAGACAAAAAATCAAATATTTTTAAGAGACATTTCACTGCAAAGCTGCAACTGCTCAGCTATCACACTGGATGTGTGAAAACAGGAGAGACTACAGCTTATCCTTCTCCAGACTAGTGATATATATTTTCATTCATCATAACACTAGGTTTCATTCCATTAATTTTTCTTCAGTGACAACCTAAGGCAACTGCTCACTTCATTGATATCAGGATTGGCATAATTTCTAAAAAAACCCACCCATATGGACAGATTCTTGGTTTGCTTTGCTTCGCAAAATGTAAACCATACAAAACTGAGGGAAAAAATAAAAGAAACATACTTTCATAGAAACAATGCAAATATTTCACTTTCACTTTCATAAATGCTTGTCTATGTGAGTTGTATCTACATTGGCAATCAAAATTAGACCAGAAAATAGCATAATGGACATGGATTTTATTACTTTAATTTGATCACAGATCCAATAATGAAGGAAAGGCAGATAAAATTGACTAACTTAATATTTATGGGAACTTGAACTACTGAAGAGATTAGTACTTTTACCCAGTTAAGCTTCCAACTGTCAGCTGTCATTACAGGACCTGCCAGAAAAAGCAAATGATACCAACGTTGAACGTGTAACATGAGCACTGGACCCTTTTACTGAGAAACAAAACACGCAAGTTAAACCAGGAAAATGCATTGCTTCCTGGCTTTACATTAAGGAGAAATCAATGTCCTGGTCCAGCCACAATAAATTACCTTTTTCAGGATAGATCTGCTTGGTTTTCTCTGTATGAAATGTCAGTGAAAGGTATTAACAAATGTCAGTGGAAAACAAAAAGACTCTGTCAGCAGAGGTTTTTGCAAAGAGCCCAAACCACTTCCACTCCCTTACAGACCATACCCCAAAAAAATCATAGAGCAGCTTTGAAGTTCCACACCAATCCATGGCTACCACAGGTAGCTGGGGTGCCCACAGCACTACCAGTTTGAACCCACATTTTCTATTTCTAGTAGCAATGCATAACTGCAGTAATTTTCAGCCAACAAGGACTTAAAATTTCAGGTGATAAAGCAGATTATGATTTTTTACAAAGAAATAGATGATGAATACAGAGGGTCAGAATAAGATTATTAGCCAACTGAGAATAAATATCAATGCTCATATATATAACTTTAAAAAAATGCTCAAAATTGGACATTTCATTCCAATAAAGAACTGGCAGCCAAGCAAAAACTTGCATCTACTTTTTCAGCACGTGAAGATCAGCATAATACAACACTGTACTTTTGTGCTTGTTGAATCATATTTGTTTCAGCTAATGAAAAGGAGTTAAGCAAAAACAAAAATGCATGCACTGCTCCTGTCAGGGAAAGCTCCAGATTACAGATGCTTTCCTGGGGACAGGGTAACCTTCTACACTGAGAAAAATCTTATGCATGAGGAAACAGGTTAGTGTATAGGATTTTGCAACTAAAGCGTTTCTCATTGTGAAAAGAACATGTTTCAACTATACCACAAGTGCACACGTGTGTGAATACGTACACACCACTTAAAGAAAGACTTGTTTTCCTAATTATTAAATAATCTAATACCTCATACACTCAAAAAACTGTTATACAATACAAACTGTAGAAACTTTATCTAATGTTGGAAAGCGATCTACAAGACATCTTTTCCCAAAAGACTACATGTCTCTAGATTATAGTAGACCTGAGCAAACAATTTGGGAGAACCAGTACGACGAATGTTCATTAAGAAAGTTTTCATTTCAATGTACCATGAATTCTGTCATAAGCCTGGTAAGAAATATTTAGTATAATGCTTCTACCTATATCAGATCAAGAGGAGGCATGCTCACTCTGTAACCAGCCATTTTCTGAAGCATTTGTATTTCCTCCCTTTCAGTCTGGATTACAGCATTTGCATTCATTATTCTGTTTTCACATAACCTTGCATTACATGCTACCCAAAAGTAAAGGATCCAGTAAGTCACAGTTTTGCTTAATCTGTAGACCTGTTATAGTCATTTCCATGTGACTGACTGGTTCTATTCAGACCTGTCTATTCTGACAGGTCTATGCAGGTATGACCACTCCGTACACTTCAAAAAAAAAAAAAAAAAGTCTGAAACCTTAAAACATAATTGCTGTTTCCCTGGGCTCTCCTGCTTCAAACTGGATTGAATACATAAGTACTCTGAAGTTCATCTCTCCTTGGGCTGGGAGCTGGTGGTAAGTCTAGGAGACATCCATGCTACAGCACATTATTTAGTGATGTGTAACAGAGGGATGGGGCATGGCTTCATTATGTGAAGTCCTGAAGTGTTGTATCACACCACAGCATTGTGCAACTCTTGCCAGAAGTTTGTAACTCATCTCTATCTCTCTCCTTTTCTGATAAGAGAGTTTTAGGAAACAAAATGCTGTAAAATCTGGTAACAGTCAAGAGGTTAGTCAAATGTTTTCTTCTGGTTAATAGGAATATTGCATTTCTGTAACACTGTTTTTGGGGAAATGGCTGAAATTAGTTTTGGTAGGAGGAAGTCATAAAACGATCATAAAATTGTGAGCATTTATTCTGGGGCAAACTTTGCCTGATTTACAAAGAATTCCACCTCCAACACAAGAAATTAGAAGAGAAATTCAAGTTTCTCTATGGATGCCTGTGACTTTTCTGTAAAAGTCTGAGGACTAGAGTAAATAAAAAGTAAAATTAACAGGAAACGTTCCATTTGTACATTTTGGGAGCTACTTATTTCTGCTTCTGGAAGGGAGACAAGGACAAGCTGGCTATAATCAGATGTTAATGAGCAAACTTAATAACTGTTACAAGAACTTGACAGGCACTCTGCAAAACCCCAGTATGTGCCTTAGTCTAATTTTGGCAATAACAAAGTGAAGGCAGCCTCTCAGAACAGAATTTGATGCCACCAGGCTATGAAGCTGGACTCAGACAAGCCTCCATCAACAGCATTTTCCATGTCATACAACAGCTTCCATACACATTCCTCAAGGACAGACAGTAAGAAACTTAGTATATTTCATAGTGTCTTATGTAAGGCAGTTCAGAATTCACATAATACCACCTTTTATAATTTCTATCTTGGCCTCCACCTCCTGTTTCCCTCCATTGTAATCACATAATTTTTAATGTACATCTTGTTTGAAGAAAAAAAGTTCATTCCATGAGGAGGCAAACTCAGTTGAAAAGATACAAAAGGAAGTTTTCTATTGTTTGGATTTGGATTGTTGAGCTTTTTGTTTTGCATTAATGGTCAAATAAATCAAAATATGACAGTGTACAATGTAAAAGTACAATCATGAATAGCTGTTTACATGGATTTTAAATATTTTGGTAATGTGCGGTGTGCAAATTACCAAGATATGAAGAGAAGTTCTGATTTATATTATGCAAGAATGAGGTTCATGTGCTATTTATCCTATGTTTATTTTTACTAATCCAAATTATTACAATAAAAGAATAGCAATACGTGGTCACATAATTAGCTCTTATAATAATTAGAAGGGGAAAAAAGCCCCTACTGAGGCAAACAAGCATTTCTGTGCAATTTAAACAGGAAGTCCTTGATGATTAACATTAATTGAGAAAAGGCTTTTCTAGCAAAGAAAAAAAATGCTGTGTGAAACATTAAACAAACTTATCTGATATTTATGATTTTTTTCTTTAATAATTAATGAAATGTAAATAGTCAAGGGAGTCTAGAGTTTTGCTTTGTAACTAGCTACTATTATAAATGGTAGTCAGATGTTTACAGAATACCCAGGACCCTTTTGTGTGGAAGGAGGTTACAAATCTGCCCCTTTTCCCTGTTCAAAGTCAAAAATAATGGTGCCTGATCCCCAGAGCATTTATTGCAAGAACTGTTTGCATATTCAGTTATTGTTTCTGCTGCGTCAGTCATCTGCTGAAGTTCACTCTAATGTGGCCCTGATCAATTCTGCCAGCTGTGCTTAAGTGCTGTTTACTATAATAACATCACACTGCATTCTTATTTGGCAACAACAGCTATGACAGCACCTAAATGCATTGAGAAGCCAAGATTTTATCATATACACAGATCAAACTGGAATTGTTTATGGAGGCCAGTGTTGTTCTATTTCTGTCCTTTCTAGTGAATACCAATACCACAATAATGGCTTTGCCAAAAGCATTACTACTCTGCCCTTTCTAATAAGTGAAGGTCTTGTTGATCTAAATACTCTATAGGACATGGAAATGATTTCATTATGTCAGAATACACATTTGCACTGGATAAGAGAGAGAACTTAGAAGACAGGCAGATTAGCTAGAGAGACAAAAACTGGTATCACCCAAGGAAGCAGATAAATACTTTGTAAATATACCAATATATTTGGTAAGATTAAAAAAAAAAAAATCCAGTGTTTAAAAGGTAAAGAAATAAATTTTTAAAAAATAAACTCAAATCAGAGTAATTGAATAACAAAAGAGACACTTGGTGTGGCACAAAGGTCTCCAAACACATTTGCAACATTTCAAAGTAGTTTCACATATTTTTCCCAATATGCCCAACAGTTCGCTAGGCCATATGTTAAATAAATCAAATGTCTTCAATATACAGGCATGGTTGAAAAAGCCATAAAGAATGAACCTGATCCTCCTTCTCCTGAAATCAGTTATAAATACAGCAATAGAATCTTGTCCTGGGAGTTATTTTTTACACTGTGATAACACCCCACAGTATGCTAGATGTTTTCCAAACACAGATGAAGACACATTTCCGGACAGCATACATATAAAAAGACAATAACAGATGAAGCAGGGGAGGCGGGGAAAAGAATAAGATCTCAACAAAAAGCTTGTAATACAGAGAAGCATTGGTCTTATTAGCCTCACTCTTTTTAAGGACAGCTCCTTTTCCATTATCTTTAAGGAGTATAGCACTGAGTTCCCCTCAGTTTATTCTCCTACAATTCGATCTTTCTTTTTTCTTCCCTCACCAGCTTCCAGGTGCTGCTGAACTGTCATTTCTTCTCCTTACAGCCGGTATATGGTCCTTCCCTTCCCATAAAGACAGATCAATCTGTCCCATAAAGACTGACCACTGAAAATAAGAGAGTTTCTGAGGAACCACAGATGTGCACTCCTCGGACTGCAGCAAAGCAGACTTCATAGGAGGAACACTGGTCTTTGAAGACCGACTAGAAAGTGGTCTTCAGTAGGCATGAAGAGTTGTGAAGACAGTTCTGAGATATAGTCCTTGAAAACTACAAATACGAGAGATGTCAGGATGAAAGATGTTGGGACATGACCTGGTAATACACGCTTGCAGTCCAAAAAGCCTACTGTATCCTGGGATGCACCAAGAGAAGTGTGGCCAGAGGGTCAAGAGAAGGGATTCTATTCCTCTACACCATTCTCTTCAGAACACACCTATGTCCTAGTCCAGGGCTCTCAACATAAGACATGAATCTGTTGCAGTCTAGAGGGGGTCTAGAGGGGGTCCACAGAGATGATCAAAGTGACAGAACATCTCTACTATGAAGACAGTCATGGATGTTCAGCCTGGAGAAGAGAAGGTTCTGGGAAGACTTAGAGCAGTACTCGAAGCAGGTCTGTAAGAAAGATTGGGACAGACTTTTTAGCAGGGCTTGTTGTGGTGGGTCTACAAGGGGTAATGGTTTTTAACTAAAAGCGGGTCAATTTAGATTACATGTAAAGAAGAAGATTTTTACAAGGAGAGCGGTAAAACACTGGAACAGGTTGCCTAGAGAGGTGGTTGATGACCCATCCCTGGTCAGGTTGGACAGGGATCCAGACAACCTGACCTGGTTGAAGATGTCCCGGTTCATCACAACTAGATGATCTCTGAAGGTCCCTTCCAATTCAAACTATTCTTTGATCCTATGATTCCATGATATTTAGAAACATGGAGCCAAGGACAATTAGGTAGGACCTTGAAAGAAATTTCAAAAATATCACCTTGATATATTGGAATAGGTGGGGTTCAAAGAGAAGACTAGCGTGACCACATCAAGCAGTGATATTCTGAAAAGCTTGAAACATGTCACAGCGAAGACTTCCTGCAAGCACTTTTCTACACTAAGGTAAAAATTCCCTCAACTATATAGAAGTGCAGAAAATGAAAACATTTCTCTCCCCAATGGCTGCAGAGAAAGATTTCAAAAGAATATAAAAAAATTCAACACACATTCAATGGGAAGATAATAGAAGAGTTCACAGAAGCTCAACTGTTGATTCACCCAACTCAACAGCCATTGAAGCAGTTGAGCTGTTTAAATCAATAAAGCCACATATGAAAGTCACATAACCTGAAGTGCCACCAAGCCATAGGTGACTGGCCTGAAGAGTGCACCTTCAGCTTTAAATTCCATCTCCTTTGGGAGATCTGACACAAGGTTTTGTGTCACTATGCAAACTTGAATAACCATTTTTTTTAATGGGATAAAAAGGAGCAAATAAATTAGTAAGTAACAGCAATGTGCTTTCAGTTCCGTGTCTTCCATTAACTTCTGTCAAGTTATTGGACTTCTTAGGAATATTACAGAGAATATGGATAAATCTTAATATGCATTCATGTCATACTTCCTAGCAGCACAGAAGGCTCCTTCTGAGCAACTGTAGAGCATGCTGTGGCTGTGTATTAAAAAGTATTACACATTTGGTTATTACAGACCCATAATAAAGTCAGTTTTGCACTGATATCAAAACACAATATAAATTCTTATTAAAATATGAAAGCAACAATACCTGTTTAAAATCCAGTAACACTAACATAATTTTATAGCTCTAAGAACTGCAACATTGAAGAAGGTATTCTAATTTTCCTTTCTTAAAACATTTGAATATAAAACATAAAAACCTTTCATGTAGATATGAAGAGTTTTCTGACCAATTCTGAAAGTACTTCCAGTTCCCAATGTAGCTGATTGGAGTCACGGGCCCCCAGACAGTCATGAAATGTCCTTGGTACCTTGCAAGATAAAGTCAACCTGTAATTTCTATGCTTTTTCTTCAATCTCTTTGTAACTTTTAAAATCAGCAAATGACAATTTAATCGCTCTTCTGCTAATCTCTTATATGCTAAATTTAAATTTGGGGCAATTATTTAAAATATATGTATGAACTACAGAAGTCAAGGAGTTGTAGCCGCAGAGCAGACCCTTAATTTGGCTGGGTTAAACAGTTAGATTGTTGCTTACATGTATAAATAAATCTCCCTTTCATCACAGCCTTACAAAAAACATGACATCCTTCTAAATTCATCATCAGGTTGCCAGGCAGACTCCAAAACAAAAATAATTCATTCAAACTGTTTAATCTACTCAGTGCAGATTGACAGCATCTTTATATATTTTTGAAAGCTCTTTTAACATTAGCTGATACTTTAGTGTGGGAAGAAACTAAAAGCTTTCCACATATAAAAGTTCATCGTTTACCTTCTCACAGCTATCAGATAAAAGCATAAGGGCAATGAAGCCACAACTCTCAGATATATTACTCCCAAAGGACAGAACCCAAATGCATAAGCATCCGTAAAGGTAGCAGGTGTGAGCTTTGACTAAAGAACAAATGTTATACAAGAGGAAGATGCCTGAGAAGAGGTAACTAAGCCTATCAATATCCCTGTGCCTAGGATAGGAGGCTTCTGTGCCTCCACAGAACTGAAATGGCTCTCACTAGATGTAAATAAATAAATAAGCGCGAACAGTACTTCAGATGTTTTAGTGAACTTTCTTATGAATGGATTGCAACACACAATGACAGAACTCCTTCAATTCCGCTTTTCAATAACTCCAAGGCACTAGGGATGTGACAGCATGATGAATACCACAACAGACAGCTCCAATATGGTACCATTTTACCAGATCAATATCTCACTGCAATATAAGAAAAAAAGAAGCTGATATTAGTCTACACAGTGTATTACAGATGAGGTACATTTCTTCTTACTGCACTCATGCTGAACCAAAGTAATAATTCATAGATGCCTTTAAAAGGTTTGCACACTACAAGCACATGCAAAAAAAACGCTAATCTTGGCTTCAACATCTGTTTGAACATGCAATAGCTTAAAGCCATAAGTATGTAGGATCCTATGTAGGTATCTATTAATCTACCTATGTGTACCACAAACACAATGACAAACATATCTGGAGACAGAGAAGTAACGCGATTTATGTATGCTGTGCTGTTCCTTCAGGAATAGCTTTCTTCAGGAACAGATTATTTTACATATCAATCAAACATTTCTTAGCAAGTCAGTGTCCCCTTCTCTCCCCTTATTCTATGTGGACATAGGAACGCTTTTTACTGAAGCTACAGTGGGTACCATTTTAAAAGTCTTCATTTGCCAACAGCAATCACATGGTTTGTTTTTTTTCCCCTGTACTTCAAATAGGAAATGAGTGGGAGATCTCAGTTACTGCAGTGTGATAAGTCCTTGCAAATTTAACCTTTTTATAGCAACTACTGTAGCTTTCAAAATAGAAAACAAATAGGATGCTTTGATAAAAATAATATATTTAAGGCTAGCAGAAAGAAACTGCAAAATAGACTTTATCAGATTTGTGTTTGCTTTTTATCTTCCCTGGTATTCTCAGAAGAAATCTAATGGGGGAAAAAAATTCTCTCATCTGACAAATAATATTGGACTTTATTCTACTCAGATAATGCCATAAACGTCTGTCTTGAACATAACCTAATGGGTATAGTTGGACAGGTAAAATAATGTAGCTATTTTTACCTCTGACAATGTGAAAGATAACACAAATGATTAAATGAATTTGTTCTGTTGTTTGACAGCTGCCTTTAATTTCTGTTGATTGTTCTCCTTTCTAATATAAACCATAAAAGTCAAAATGCAGACTAGTTTAAACTTCTGGTACATTCAAGAATACCTATAAATTATGTGACCTTTTATATCTTTTTTTTCTCTTTCTCATTTCCACTTGGCTTATTTGTTGCAAAGGTAATGCTGCTTAAAGATACAGTGCGTGGAAATTACTATGTAATGTAATATTTTTAAATTAAGGATGTATATAGGTTATACCACATCATTCCTAATGCACAGTTAAAAGGACTTTGTGAAAATTAACTGTTGTATGGTGAGTTGAAAATTTTATTACAGCAAGAAAAAACAGGGCCAAACTGGCTTACAGATATATAAATGTATACCGCAGACCATCACCAGACAAACAGCATCAAGTGTGAGAATTCCCTACAGGAAGGTATCACAAATGTAACTTCTTGTATGAAATTAGATCAAATCTAGATGAACTGAGAAGTCTGTAGCTCAGAATGAAATAAAAATTTGACGTTTAGAACTCCTATTTTTCAGCTGTCTCTCCAGAACAGGGGGCTACAAATTGTAACAGAAATTCGTGCAGGTGAGTTTCATAGAAAAGGATTTGAAAATTCAGGAAGAAAAACTTTAACAAAATCACAACGGAACCCATATTATTAAAAAAAAAAAAAAATCAAAATTACTTCTCTGGCTTTATTCTGGCCTCTGTTGATACGATTCAAAGCACACAAGTTACCTACTAAGCCACAGACATGAAAGCAATGACCTATTTCCAGTGCTGGTCCCTCTTTCATTAACCTTCTGGATGTACAAATGAGGGGATGATGATGAATCAAACACACAGATTCTCAGAGTCTGTATATACTTTGTGCATGCATAACTTAAAGAGGGAAGAAGCACCAATTTCATGTTTTAAGTGGAAGTCTTAAATAGGTATGAAATGTCAGGCAAAACGAAAAATCAGCAGAATGTATAAAGTAGCAGGATTTGAACTCACATTAAGAAATAAATTGCACGTGAATATAATCAAAAAGTATATCAAAGGGTAAATATACTCTCACTGAAAGACAGATCATTTGATGACATATGACCAACCACCTGATGTCACACCAATTTGTGTCTGACAGGGCTAGCAAGCTTCAAGTCACTGATTCACTTTTTCCATGCATGCATGCACTAGCAGCATCCATGAAATCCAGCCCATAAAAACAGAGCAAAAATTACCATCAAGTGCATTTACCAGGCTACCTCAAATTTTACCTTTCTAATTTGCAGTAGAAAATCTGTACATATGTCGAGCTAACAACACCATGAACAGGACTGAAGCCCCAATCATACAGTTGCTCCTTCTGTTTTGCCATACAGCCTTGCCCAGATCTTGGGTGCTGCTTAAAGAGGAAAGTTCTTGTCCCAAAGAGGAAAGATGGTGGGGCTCACAAACAGAAGATGTAAGGCAATCAATCAAGCTGGTGCACTATACATGCATATAAATTGTTATAAATATGTCCACTGAAGACTGCTCAAAGTTATATTCATGCACAAGCATTAGTGAGTTGAGAACTAGCTCATGAAGTGATCCTGTAGTGAGGAAGGGACAATACCATAGCTCTATTACAAACTGCACAGTATTACATAGAAATTTATGATTTGTTCAACTTCTAAACTGACAGTGAATGATTACATAACAAAAGGGGGGAAAACTCCTGAAGAGCCAGAAATTTCTAATGATGAACTTTTTCCATTTAAACATTCTGAGATCAGTTTCAGACATACTCATGTCAAAGACTGAAGAAAACTGGATTGAAGAAATGCAAGATGGAAGAAAAACATGGAGCAGTACTATTTATCTACACAGCAGCAAAATCCCCCACAATAAGTTGAGAATTTTGTATTGCATTTAGGAAAATACCTAAGTGCTCAAATATGGATTGTGTTAGTTTTATAGCTTTATGGACCCTGAGCTGCTGTAACAGAACCTTTCTGGTTCCATTTCCTTTGTTCTATACTGTTCTAAATACCATAAAACCTACTTTACAAGAAATTATAAGAATATGTATACGTTGATTAAGTGCAGCATGTGTACTAAGTTAATAAAGACATTTTTACACAACAAAGACTTGCAAATTCTCTAAAAGATCAATAGTGTCAATTATTAAAAAGGAAAAAAAATCTTTGATCAATTAGAACTTTGTCCTTATCCTATGGGCTATTTAGGTTTTGTACAGCCTTTAGATCAATGAGACCTATGACTAGGGCTTTGTGGCACTCTGATGGCAAGTCAGTTATGTAACAAATCTGAGTGAATACAAATGACACATTTGTGAAGTTTAAATTGTTGAAATTCTTACACAAATGTTCAAAAATTACTTTTCCTAAAATTAACCAACATCTTTGAAACACCCTGAAATATAATCACATAACAAAATAATCTGAGAGAAAAAAAGAGTTTCTTAAATCTTGCTTTTTTTCTTGAGCAGCTACAGATTAAAAAATCAACAGGTTATCAGCAGCATCAATACTGGAAGGTAAGCACTGTAAGATCTACATCCTAAATGAGTAAAAATACCTCAGATGTATCAGAGAAAGAAAAAAAAAATAGAAAAATGGAAGACTCCATCTTTATTTGTAGCAGTAAACCCGATATGAGAGACAAGCACAGGATCTGTTAACTGTTATGATTTTTACTAAATATTGCTTTGTTGTGAAGCATCTTGACGCCTTTAGTGATTCCTAAAGAGACCGAGGCAGGTTATCTGTATGCCATGGACCAATAAAAACATCATTTTTATAGAAGAGTACAGAAAGGATTTAGGGAAGTTCACTGAACGCAACATCACATGAAGTGTATTTTTCATCAAAATCTCTAATGAGGCATCCTCAAACGACTCTAATTAAAACATAATTTCGTAGTTCTTTAGTAATACCGCAATCTAAGCTAAAAACTGTGCAAGGGTGTGATTCAGAGAAATCATGCCTAGTTCTAGCTTAAGTTTTAAAACATGCATTATCTTTAATAAGTGTGAGATTGAGTTTACCCCAATTGCAACTTCTTTTTTTTTTTAAAAAAAAAAAAAAGGGGGGAGGGAGGAGGGGAAGAAGCTAATTATTGCGTCTTTAAAAAAACCGGACCGCGGCCCTGAGCGCGTTTTAGGGACTGTGCTGGGGCTCAGCTGCGGGCGCTCCTTGCGGGGACGAGGCTCCCAGCGACACCCCCGCTCCTGCCCGGGCTGCCGTCGCAAGGCTTTGTCTCTTTTCCTGTAGTCCTGTTTAAATTCTCACCTTGCTCTGCCCTTGTCATCAAGTCATTCAAGCACAAAGCAGGGAGCACGGGAGTGTTTACTCATTTCCCAAGTCCATTATCTCACACATTAATCACTGGTCTGGAACTTTTGGACAATGCTGAATCTGTTACCTTTTATTTTTTATTTTTTTTTATTTCTGGCTGCTGTACTCTTGGGTCCGATAGTTCACCGGTTCCAAGCTGTACTTACACTGGATGACCTTTACATCTGATTATTTAGCTACTCTTCCTTTTGTGGTTTCTTTTTTTTTTTTTTTTAAGACTCCCAAAATAAACAAGCGCATTAAGTCGGCAACAGTGTTTTCCATCTTTAAAGTTACACTTGCTAGAGCAAAACACAAGTTTAACTCCTCCAAATGTAAAGTCTAAGATACCCCAAAATGATATGTCTGTAGAAGGGACCGGAGGGAATTTATTTTTCTTTGGAGCAATTAGGTTTCTTCGGGAAATCTAAAAGAGTACAGTTGGGGTTTTGTTTTGTTTGGTTTGTTTTTTGTTAATGAAAGAAGCAGTGAAAAATTATTTCTGAGCGCAGGAATTTTGCTGCTGCAGAAATGCATCTTCTAAAAACGGCACAAGTTTACTTGCATTAAGGATTTCGGGGGGGGGGG
>VXAU01000076.1:247971-302587 GCA_013399695.1 Formicarius rufipectus | reverse complement strand
GCAGCCCGCGCGAGCCCCTCCGATCTGCATGAAAATGCGCTTCGTTCCATTCACTCATTTGCATTAATTTCTCCCATTATCCCTGCAAATGGCGGCGCGTCTCGGCGGCACAACGCGGGGGCACGGCACGGCACAGCACGGCCTGTCCCGGCACAGCGCGGCCTATGGCGGCTCCAGGTGCCCACAGCCCCCGGCCCGGCTCCTCTCGGCCCGGCCCGGCCCGGCTCCCTCGTCCGCGCCCCCCGCCTCGGGCCGGCCCCGGCGCGCCCTCCGGCAGCGGCTCTGCGGACCGCGGTGACAGGCCCGTCGCCGGCCACGGAGGGCGGGGGGGGCTCTTTTGAGCGGGCGTCTATCACGCTGCCATGGGAAAGCGAGTGGCGAATGATTCTCAGTGGCTCCCGATTTCCCGTATTTGTTCAGCATTAGGCCCACTTATCTCCGGGAGAAAAAGCAACATGCAGAGGGAAAGTGACAGGCAGAAACGCGCTCCCTCGCCCCTCCATTCTCCCCGCGCTCTGTATTCAAACAAGGGGGCCCTATTACACTGAAAGCTTCGGATCAGCCTCACTCAATTATCGCCGCTAATCCTTATAGCTCTATAAAGTAAATATTTCATTACAATTTCAAATAAACAGTCACCCAATCTAATGAAGCAAGAACTCAAAGTGGCAATGTCATAGAACTTGTTACCGTCATCAAAGCAAAGGACACAGGCCTGTCGGCTAATAACGCTTAAAAAAAGGTTCCTGGGCAGATTCACAAGAAGGGGCTTTTTTTATTATTAATCACTTGAACTTTTTCGTCTCTCCAAGTATTCTTCGATTGTCAAAAACAACTCTGTTTTCTTACCAGTTACTGGGCTTGATCTAGGTACTCACTGCATCAAGCTGAGGTACAGGAAATATCCACAATCTCCATTAGAATTTAGCATCTCTGACATCTTTCAAGGCCAAGGCTTAGTACTTTAATCAACTTAACGCTATTTTAATTAAACTGTTACTCCTTTTTTTTTCTTTGAAAAAAAAAAAAAGGAAAATGGTGACATCTCAAAACACCCTTACTTTGTTGTACACTTTTTTCCTAGTCTCAAACTCAGTATTTGTACTGGATATTTATATGGGAAGACGCCAGCATCTTTATAATACCCCAAAATGGGCAGAAAAATATAACGGGATATTTTGTGTAGCACTTCTTTTAGGACTCCAAACCTCTTCCCAGTTCAGACAAGGCAAAGGTAACAACACACACTTTGCAGGTACCTAGCAGCACTCTTATTCCCTGCAGTTTTAAGCAAGCTCATCATAAAATCCCGTCTATAAACTTTGATTAACTTATCTCTAAGGCAGCCAGGTGGGTTTTTTTACCCACACTTTTTACAACAGGAAGAATGCTACTCCAAGTTTATGTCTCGTGTCTCTTTTCAGAAAATTTTTAAAGATGTCCTCTTCTTCCTGCCCTCAATCTCATGGAGGACTTTTCCCTCTCCCCTCCCCCTTTCTCCCCTACTATTCAGCTGGGGAGGGGGATATTCTTTGTCATTTCCTCTCTTTCTGACACAGATTTAAATGGGCTTTATCAGCTGTTCACAGAGGAGATATCCAGTGTCTCTTTGAGAAACACTAAAAATACTGAGATCTCAGAGCAGAGCACTGTAGGTCAGCACATAAAATTTAACCCCCCTAGAGTAAATATTCACTGAGCAGTCTCCTTAGGTCCTACTCACATTCTCATGTCATCCACATGTGCCAACACTAACCCAGGGTTTAATGCTAAAAATACCCTTATGAGGAACTATTTTGGGCTCTGTGCATTCATCCTGCAAACTCAGCAAAACAATCAAACTAGCAGATTTTTTCCTCATACATCATCACCTACAAACTCCGGTTGCAGTATTTCAGAGACTCTGTTTCAAGGAGGTAAATTTTAAGTCTGTAAGTTTAGTGAGTCAACTGCTTGATAACTGTTGAAAAACAGCAGTATTAGCTCCCAATTACCTATGCAACCATAGACATAACTGGTTGCAACTCTGCAATTCTTCGGATAATGAAGCAGAATATCCATCTAAAAATCTCAGAACAAAATAGTTAACAGAAAACTGACGGAATAGCACAATGAAAAAATATCTTTGGCCATAATGCCGGTAGACACCATGCTGCATAAATACAGAAAAGAGAGTCACAAGTAAGAAATTACCATATGTATACAGACATCTTTCAAGCACACTTTATCGCCTGTCATGAGGGGACCTGATAAAATTAACCCGTACAGGGAAGGCTAACATAAAATCCTATACCAATTTATGCACTTAATACAGCATTTGAGTGTTATACTGGAAGGTCTTGAGAATATTCTTCTGCAAAGTAGTGAAGCTCACCCTCAATTAGTAGCTACCCATTACCCCAAATTACTGCCATTCAGATGTCAATCAGTAAGGATGCACTACAGGAATTAAAGAAGTCATTTACCACAAGTATTCCCCCAAAGATTGCCATTGTCTTTATTTCGTCAGCTATTCTGTATACATTTTTATCTCTTCAAAATTATTTTTTCACTTTTAGACTTTCAGTTCAATACCTAACTATGATTCAGAACTATACAGCATTTCCAATGGAAAAGAAAAACTAATCAAAGTCAGTTCCCTATTCACATCTGTAAATCACAAGATTTAAATGAAGAGTCTGATTTTAGCCCAGGCACAGTTCCCTCAACTCTTCCTAATCAATGCTGAAATAAATCTCGAATACTTTAAAGTGCTAAGCATAATTTCCTTAAGTATGAATATTCAAACATAATAGCATCTGTTAGGTCAAGTCTAGGTAAAAGGGCATTATTAATGGTTTATTTGGTTTTTGACTCCTGACACATTGTTTTAAACAAATGCTGATCTTTCTGATAAAAGTAGAATTTTCACTGGAGAGAAAGCATTATGGTTTGTCAATTGAAGTCAATATTTGCTAAAAAAATATGTGAGAATGAGAAAGCCAAGAGTTCTGACTCACCTTTTCCTAACGCTGATTGAAAAGACTATGCTAGGAAAAAATGAATTTATGAAGTACAACAAAACTAAAAACTGGAATATAACTCCTTTATTTAGAGGTAACTCCTTTAATTAACTCAAAGTTATGGTATGATTCAAATATAATTTTATATTATGTACTTTGATATATATATAAAGGACATTTAAAATGTGTTCAAATTAACAAAACTAAGTTTGACTTAAAATTAGATTTACAAAGATTCATTCTGTCATGAAATGCATTAGATAAAGACTGACTGCACAGTTTTAGACTTTGTGAGTACAGAAAGCATATTGCTTAAATCTGCAAGCATTGTAACCTTATAAGTCTAAAATGTTACTTTCATTTTAAAAAGAATAAATAAATTATCATATAGGATATACTGAGAATCCAAAAAGGAGAACAGATTTTGTAAGCACAACTATAAAACAAATCTGGTCTCATTTTACATTTATTTTAGTTTAATAGAACAACAAACAGAGGGATGGAACTCTCTCCTCATGTAGAAAAGAAATCTGTTCTGAACTATAGCTGCAGCAGAGATGATTCCAATCTGTTCCATCCTGGACAGTGGGGAAAGTGAGGGGTAAAACTTCAACTGTAACCACAGAGTTCATGTAGTTGGACTGCGTATCAACTTCAGTCCAGTCCCTTATTTTAAATATGGTTATTCTTCTCCAAATGACTGCAATTTTTGAAAAAAAAATAAAATTCAATACATTTCAAAACTTACAAAGCACAAGCAATATGGATTATATTTTCCACTATAATAGTTCCTATTGCCAAACTCCATGTATTTATAGCCCCAAGATATATATGTATTGACTGACTTAAGGTAGAAAACTGTTTATCAACAAACATACATATGAAGAAACAAAACAGAATATAAAGTATTGAGCAAAAAATTAATGGAAAATAACCATACTTTCTTAATACAATTTTACCGATTTTTAAATTCCTTTCAAACTGTTGGGAAAAATTCAGTTTTGTTTTGTTTTCTCTAATGCCTTTTCTTACACATAGGTTTGACTGGTTATTGCATTCCTTTAGAAAACTTTGATACGTGAAACCCTACATGAGTGTAAACAACTCAGCAAGGAATGCAAAAGGTTGCATTCTATAGCTAAGAATTATTTCTGAAATATGTACAGTAAAACTTTTCACATATTACTCCCTTTATTCTGCTCTTAGCTATAATTATGTCTTTAGATAATACTAAGTTTGGTTATATCCTTGCGGATAACTTGATTTTGTTTTGCAGACAAATTTTGAAGTAAACCATGCTGAGATACATAAGAAGCGACTTGAAGATATGAGTCACCATAAAGTCAAATCATAAGAAAGTCCTTAGATCCACAATCTACAATTTGAAGGATGAGAGCTTGAATAAGGGTGTTCAGGTTTGAGCAAGTGATCCTGGAGCTGCATGTAATACAATGAAGTATGGGGGAAAGAGATGACATGATGTCTTAGAAGCTGAAATTAAAAATTATTGCATTTTTGAAAAATACTTGACATAAAATATTGCTTTATGTAAATAGCATTTTTCATCTCTCCATGCACCCATCCAGTCTGTCTTCAGATTCTCATTAAAACTCAAACCTTGTCAGTGACGACCTGAGAAGTTCTGTGTGGAGCTTCTCCAGACAGCCCCACTTACCCAGTGTCATCAAAACTGCATCCATTTTTCCCACAAGAGATAATTAGTACATTGCAAGCTTACACTCTTGGGGCTAGATCCACACAAGGCCATTAGTAAATGTGGACCTGACAGCCAAAAAAAGAAACCTGTAGGTGTTAGGAATAACCAAGACCAATGTGGCACAGAAAGCCTGTCAGTATGGAGAAGAAGCAGTTCTTCGCCATTTCTTGGTATATTAATCAGAAGATTTGTATTACTACAACACAGCTGACTTTGTGCCAGTAGGTGAGCAAGGTGGTCAAGTAGGGCCTTCACCTTGATCTTAATTTTCCTAGGTGTATGCAACTCAGGTTATTCAAAGCTAAAAATTCAAACAGTTCAGCTTGTGCAGGGGAAGCACAGTAGAAACTAAAAGGCAAGCTATCTTCTACCTAAGGATCTTTATATTGACCAAAATCTCCAAAAGCTAGAGCTTATGAGTTCAACAATTTTCATGATTCTAACTCACAGTTACACACATGCTTCATTTGCTCATTAATGCAAACATTTGAACTGTTTGCATTTATTTTCTGAGAAACAAAACTGAAATTTTTATGGGTAATCTTAATTTTTAAGCAAGCACTTATAATAATTATAAGGGAAATTTTTAGGGAAATTTTCCCTAATTATAAGGGAAAAAGTACCTCAAAATGTCTTTTGCTGAATCTGTTTTCTAAAAATGTTTTCTTCTAAAACTTTCCCACCTGTGTTGACCTACAGCATAGTTTTTTAAATTAAAAAAAAAATTCAATATAGAATTAAAGTAAACATAACATTTGTATGAGGTTGAAAGGTGGTTAAAGGGATAAGATTTTAAATGCAAACAGAATTATAATTAATTGCTAAGGTGCTTTTGGGAAAAATCATACACTTGACCCAAGCTGAAGGCTGAAATATTAATCTGTTTCTGTGACAGAGATCAAGCTTCATAGTCGCTTTTTATCCTCCTCATAATAGAAGCAACAGTTGTAAACCATAATGTTATAGTTCAAACAATGCCCCCCCTAAGACTTCAAATTTATTATAGCATTCATCTCCAAGACAAAAGACCTGGTACAGGAAAAAAGCTCTTTTTAGCAAAAAGCATGGTTGTTATTTATGGCTCAGATGCAAAGAATGAGTTTGGGGAATTTATCAGAGATGAAGGTATGAAATGTTTTAGCTTGTTCTTCTCTCTCTAATCCATAAACCATTTTCTCAGCCACCCAAGTGAATTCTAATGGAACAGGAGTGATGAAATAATATTTTCCTAGCCCTTTAACACTTTGCCTACTGTGTGCACTGTGTGACTTGTTCAGGGAAAACACAGGAGCTTATAGTTACAAATCTTTTAAATCAGAAAGTAAAATGATCTTGTTAATAAATTATGTAAAATGGCCTTGTGGGAAGATTCAACATACCACCGAGTGCTTGTGCCCAGTATCAAACCATAGTCACTTACAGCCATTCTTAAAAAGGACTTTATTATTATTATTATTATTAATCTTTCATTTGATAGTAAAGTGAATTTCCTGTGGATGCCTTACAGTTATCCAGTCAGCCCATAACTATCTGATTTGCTCTGGGTAGAGCAGGAAGGAGAACAAAGGTTACTGAGAAGCTCCTTAGCTTGCTGAAAAGAAATTGAAAAAACAAAAGATGCAGTATGAGACTGTGCAGCTTTTATATTCTCCAAGATGTAACCAATGCCTTGCCTGGTTAGATTTTATGGCAAGCAGTATTGCTGTGACAGAGATGTTGAAGACGGCTGCCCTCACCTCCCAGTTGCCATGCTACCCTGTTATGCAGATTTCTGTTACAGATAAAACTTATTCCCCCCTCCCTCTCAGTTCGTGCTTAATCTGATGCTTTGCAAGTCCCTGTTCACCATCAGTGCGATCCCAGATGCTTGATGCACACAGGACACATTCAAGGAAGAGTATCTTTTTGTCCAAAACTATGATGATTCTATATTGGACATCTCTAAAGCTTCAGTGTTGTAAATAAATCATTTTGGTTTTCTCCTCTTGAATACTTAAGTCTAAATTCTGGAGTTGTAGTCTCAAGTGGTTCAGATGTTTCAGCTGCAGACCTTGAACCTAAGGTCCCAAGAAAGACCTGAAGGTTAAGGTTTCCTACAGAGTACATGAAGTACAAAGAGGAGTTTGAATTCCAGATTCCCTTAGTACTTGACACAAGAGTTAAGCTCTTCATTTTAACCATATACATAGGCACAGAAGTTGGCGGCCAGAGTACAAGGGTATGTGTCACTTCATTTATGGAACAGCAGACAGGAATAGGCCACATTCAACAAGACACTGATTGGAAGCAATGTCTGCCATTAGCCATTACTTGACTGTTATGCTGGTAAAATTTCAACAGATTTAGCCTGCTGTTCCTTTAAACCTCTTTCTGTATTACCTTCTTCTACAATATCTACAGCAAACGATGTATTACTCTGTCATGACACATCAAATCCTCCATTTAATAATATATGCCTAATTACATTGCCAGGTCTTATCCTGGTGAAGTCAACTGGAGAGTTGCCAATGACTTTCCTGAATATAGAAACATATATATATATATACACACACACACATATCTAATGAAAGAAGATAAGGGAAATACATACTTTACAGAGAAATTCTTTCTTCTCTAGCTCATTTTACATCATATTTGAAAAGAAATATATAGTGATTTCAAAACAATGACATTAAGATATTCATAAGAACAAGAAACTGCAGTCATCAGAAGGACCAAAAACAATCCTATTTAACAAATACAGTGAGCAGGAAAGAGATAACACATCATCAATTCCCATCTTCCTTTTTTCTTTCTTTCTCTTTCTCTCTTTTTTTTCTTTCTTTCTCTCTTTTTTTTAGTCCCTTTCTTCTTTCCCTTCCCTTCCCACATATTTTTTTGCCTTAGCCAAAACATAATCAAGTTCTGTGACTGTCTTTAGCTCTGCCATGCTCTCATTTATAAAAATATTTCCCCCTTTCTTCCTGTGTGAAGAAATCAACTATTTTTTTTAATAAGTGCAATATTATCAAGTCTGTTTTAAGTTCACACTCCAAGCTGAGAGAACACGCAAGAGCAAGAAGTCATCTATCCTCTCAAGCATAAATTGCACACCCACTCCACTGAATATTTGCGTTTCCTTTTTTCCATTTCCCATGTAAGAAATGTAATCTAAAGAAAACCATTGCTTTTACAATCATCAAAGGCCAATGCCTTCCATCCAACTTACTCTTTGTATTGCCCTTCTCAGAATTGGGCTGGGGGCTGAAGAAGGGAAAAGAAGGAGGAAGGTGGGAGAGGAAGAAAAGATATTTTAATCTTGGTCAATTACTAATCTGATTCCCAGCACAACCCCACAAAAAGTGGTACCACATAAAATTGAGCAAACAGCAAGGAACAAGAGTGGCACAGGCTGGCCACCGCTCTTGGAAGTGTGCATCAAATTGCTGCCCAGGCCCACTGGCCCATACAGTCTTCCTCATGAGACTGGGACCTATTAAGCATGACTCTGCAATGGAGGACAGGGCTTCCTACACCTCTGTTGTGAAAGCAGGCTGGCTGCTCTCTTCACATCTATTCATGCCAGTAACCCACAAAGCAACAAACCTACTCTCCTGATATTTTGCAGGCTGTTGTCCTCTTCTGAAGCATAAAAAATGACACCATAACCCCATCTTCAACAGAAGAAAAGGCTTTAGTAACACAACATTTTTCTTTTAATAAATCATTTTTAATGACTTCCAATAAATCATCTTGTAATCACATTCCTTTACCACTTAAGTCAGTCAAAGTATACCTCTTACAGTTAAAATATTAATGTATTCACATTTCATGTAAAATTATAAAAGCTCATAGAGACAGAAACTAACTGGAGAGAAATCAGCTTAATTCATTTGAGAAAGTAAAGATTATACTGTAAGTTTTTTAAGTTTTTCTAGTCATCTGTAATTGCCATTTGTATTTCAGACATCATTTCTGATTAGAATTTCACTATTCCATATGCACATACACATGCTCCCTGGACACATCCATTTTCACATACATACGTAAACGTAATATACATAAACCATACTGTTTTGTCAATTTAGTAACATTCCAAGCACTTCTGAAGAAGCAGATTATGCAAAAAGACTTGGTGAAATGAGGCATTTAACACTGTAACTTCCCATCACATATTTTGCATTCCCAATGTCCTGCAGGAATTATGAAGGTTTTGATGTTTTGGGTTTTTTTCTCTAGTTTCATCCCGGTGATTTCTGAACTACAATTTACATCTGCATCGCACTATTTTGCCCTGACACAGAAATGAAAGTTAATTAGTTTCTATGACAACCTGATGCATGAAAGGACCACAGGTTCTTTCACATTTGTAAATACATTCCAACTTAGTATTCAGGGTGCAGTGTGTATGAGCCTTACGTACAAATAGCATGAGTTTGTTTTTAGTAAGGCAGAAAAAAGGACTTAAGTCAGATGATGTGATTCATTGGAGCATACATTTGTCAATGAACAGATGAGTCCTGATTTATTTCCCGCATTTTTCAAGAAGTCTCCAAACTTCCATTAAAAAAGTATTTAGATGTGAACTGGCATTCTCGATAAAAGGTTTGTCAGAAACTAAAATCAGATGCATTTTTAACTTAGTTTTGCAGCACAGCAGCAAGTAGTTTTATCGTTGTAAAAATATATACCTTTAAAAGTATTTCAAGGTATACAACATTATTTACATCTAAAAATCAATGTGAATAACGAGCTTAATGCAAATCTTTGAGCTAGTGCTGTGCTTTGACTCCCACAACCACCTGTGCTAGTTTTTTTCATAACAGGTCCCCAAAATAAAATCCCAAAAGAATATCCCAAAAGAATATGCATTTCTAAACCTTCCTTCTTTTTTAAAAATGCCATAATGAAATTTAACTGTGGAGGTGTCATACTTACCCATTCACCACAACAGACAGTTGTTTCTTATCATACTGAACACGCAAGAGAGACCCTTGAGCACCAGAACCTCGCCATGACTGTAGCCAGGCCTCCTGCTCCCCAGGGAGAACTGTAGGAGGAGGACTAACACTTCTCACATCAAGGCCCTTCTGCAACATCTCACCAAGACAGTCCATCCTGTCTTTTCTGTGGGAGCAAGAGGGTGCCAGCCAGTACTTAAGCCTGTCATTAGGTAGAATAAGACCAAATCAGATTTTTTGTTCTATAAAAAAAGAAGCAAAGGGAGAAAATGAAGAAAGTATGTGATGAGTAGGTCATTACTACTATTCTCTGACATCTTTCAAAATAAGAAAACTAAAGTGCAAGCTAGACCTGAAATACAAATGCAGATATTCCTCCCTTCCGACACCCAGAGAGAATCCCACTGAATAATTTCCCAGTAAAATGCTGGTGCAAATAGCTACGATTATTCCACCTAACGACAGGCTCAAGTACTGACCCTGCAAGCTGTCAGTTTGGGTGGACCCCTGAATTTCTAAAGGCTTTCAAGACTCCTTCTTGCACAACTGAAAACTAATTATCAGCCTTCTCTGAAGATATTTTCTTCCACCTTAGTTCCAAAGCTTGTAAAACACATGGCTCCTGGATTCCAGTCACAAACCCAGAAATCTATAAACAATGTATGATTCAGATGCCCTTCAGTGCATCATAATGTGTTTCAGTACAGCTCTAAAATCCTAAATCACTCTGTATTATTTTATCTCCAAACTTCCCTCTGTTTTAAATGTCATGGTGTCAGGCTAAGTGATAAAAAGTTTAAAAGCTAATAACTGAACTCAACTAGTAACATCTGAACACTGTATTTAAGGCTGAAAATACGGATGGGATATTTGTGTTTTCAAATCAAAGAATAATTATTTTTCTTCTTTATTTTTTGCTAGTAAACCAGAATTTATACTTGACTGCAGTCACAATGAAAATGTGACTATGCAATCTCCAGTACATACAGATGTAGCTCTAAGCTAATCATAAGAAATAGTATTTCAGATGATCAAACCTTTTTCAGCTTCATCTGCTGTTTTAGAGATTTTTCTTAAGTATAAATTGAGTGCTGGAATTTCATTTGCTTTTCACACTAAATTGCCTCCAAGATTTTATATTCATTAAAATAAATGCCACAAGTTGTATTTTAGATTGTGGACCTTCATCCTCATAAAACAGCATATTACAGCTAAATCCTCACATCCAAGTAAAGTATAAAGACAAATATGAGTCATGCTAGCAGATCAAGTACTTCTAACATCAGAAAATAAGTGGCCTCTTTCACCTTAAAAAGTTAATATGAAAATTCTTCACCTCTCAAAAATAACAAAACCCACTTAAATGCTAGCAAGTCATGCCTGACATTTGTATAAAAACAAAAATAATCTGCTGTCAGCAAAATGTCCGAGTGCCTCTGTCACTCCTCTCAAACATGAACCTTTCCTTGACTACAAGGGTTTTGCTGTTACACTCTGCTCATTAGAATGGAATTTGTGTTAACTTCCATGTACCACGACTTACTAATAGGATTGCTAGCAATTATTATACTGAAATGAAATCAGCACAAACTATTAGATCTGTTTAAACAAGTTAAAAATAAACCTTGATTAAATGTTCTTTTTAAAGAAACTGCTCATTAGGGCTGCAGGGCCTTCCGATAAATTGGTGTTTCATTAACATCAAAGCATGAATCAAGTTTAAACTCACTTACCAAACAAGTTATACGTAAAAAACAGCTTTAAAAAATAACCTGGATTACAACCATCACATAAGATAGTAACTAAATGGGTTCCTTTTATTTACAGAAGCTCAGAGATTTCAAAAAAGAAAATGCTTTCCATGAGGCAGGAGGGAAAGGATATAGAGCAGAGCTGTTGGTATCCACAGGCACCAGATTTATTCCTTGAGCTGGGATGCATACTGCAGTTTGCTAGTATGGAGCCAGAAAGGTACTGTGGGTACCAAACTTGCAAAAGAGAACAAAAGCCCACTGTTTACCTCCACTGTGCTTACCTACAAAGAGGAAAAACAATTAAAAATAAAAAAGAAAATGGAGTTGGAACCTGAATACAGCTTAGGCAAGCCATGCATATTTGCTTGAATATTTTCTGTGTTCTGTTTCAAAACCTATTGTCTGTCTTGTAGGCTGAGAATACAGATCCTATGTGAAATAAGTTCAATGAAAGGATGGAGGTTAAAAGTGACAAAAGCTTGCAAAGCTGCCTGAGAGGGAAATCTTATTTTCCCAAGCATGCTGCAATGTTACACTTTATCCGAAGAACCCAGACTTGACAATTTTATCACATGTATTTAAAAAATAGCCTAATTAACAATTCTTCTGCTACCCCTCTTTAATGTGAAGAAAGACATGTTTCTTTTTTGAAACAGCAGTGCTGAACTGGGCAGGTTCTCAATATAAAGATGGTTTTATAACACTGTCGAGCAGTCATAAGAATTATTAAAAGAAATAGATTAACAGTAACTCAGTATAAACAAATGTACTCATTACATACCAAGCAGTACATATATTTTGAAAAGCATTTTTAAAATGGCTTTCTGATATCACTATCATAACAGATCGTGCAGTTATTTTAACTTAGTCTGTCCCTTTCTGCTTCTATCTTCTAAAACCTACTGCTACCTTTCCTGCCCCAGTATTGCAAAAATGTTCTGGTTTGAAAAGGAACAAACCTCACAGTTTAAGTAATTAATATTTCTTAATTAAATTCACCAACCCATAGACAATGAATTCTTTATAAAACTGTGAGCTTGCCTAAAGCAACAAAGTCACACTTTTGTTAAAGCATTTTTAGTGTGTATTTTGCACAATTTTTTAAAGTTTAACCTCTGTGGATCAATGTGCTTCCTTAAAAGACTTTAATAAATTAAAGTGCAGAGAGCTTTTTTTCACCAGGCAGAAAAAGCTGATGAGACAGGTTTAGTTTAATCTCAGGCAATAGAAGTCATTAACCATTCTCTCAGGGATTAAAATATAGCTTGCCCTTTTCTTCTCTCACTTATCATTAGCATCACTTTAATCTCCCAGCGTTTCACACTGCTATTTTAATCATTACTTACTGCCTTTTGACAAGTGCAGAACATGCTTTTTCTCATTGAGGCAATATCCTGGTTTTAGCTGACAAATGTAGGACATAATGTAAAAATATCAAAGTGACATCTCTTAAACACACCTTCATCATAAAAATCTCTAAAGTTACAATATTCCTTTGTCTAATGTTTCTATTGAAATTATCATTTGAAAGGTTTCTCTCTTCCACAGAGGAAAAAGTTTGCTCTAAATAACACAACAAATAATTTCAGTAAATGGCTACAGATAGTACAAACATTTTAGGGTTTTAAAAAATACACATCTTAATATTTTTCTATATCGCAGCTATATGATCATATATTTGCAGATATTTCTTGTAGAGAGAAAGAGTCTTCTAACATCACCAGGCAGAACTCAAATACATTATTCGAAATGCTGACCTGCATTATTTGATATTTTATTGTTCACTAGCCTTGAAAAAAATAAAGTATCTTTCTCTGTCACTTAGGTATTTGTGACTTACTTGCTCTCAAGATTAATTAAGAGGGGGGAGGTGTCGAAGCTTATGTCATATATAATACTGTTTGACGCAAAAGCATTATAAAAAGCTTTAATTTTTATTGAATATTTTACTTGAACTTCCACAGCCACATTTTAAATTCTATAATCCTTTCAGTTTGAGAAAACCCTACAAAGTTTATTCATAGCTCTACAACTTTTAGTCCAATTTAACACTAAATATATTATCCAGGGTACAATGTGTGGTCAAACAATCCCTATTACAAACAAAATCCCATAGGATTCATACAGTTATTAAAGTTTCCTGTCATCCTTAGCTTTAAGTAAATGAATAATTAAAAGATTAAAAACACTTTCTTTGAAATTCTATTTTGATTCAAAAGCAAAAACTAACAAAAATAAATTGGCAATGACAGAACTTAAGAAATTATTTTAGTTAGTACTAACACAGTTCCTAATGTTTGGCCCCAAGGTCTTTAATCTAGCCCATCTGTAATGATCTCATAGTACTTTCAACCATTATTTAACTGTTAGAAGAAAAAAAAAACAACTATGTTGCACTATATGTTTCAACAATAAAATCCCTTCTTAAGCTTCACAAAGCAGAACAATTCATTATTTGATCTCTTTCCAGGTTCAAAGTCTGTCTTATTGCAATACTTCAAAGAAATATGTAATCAAAGACAAACAGCTGTGAAAACAATCTTTTATTACTTTATTATCATATAGCATATATCTTTAGGGTAAACCAATGAAAATGCTATACAAATAAAACAAATATTTCTTTCAAATGTCTCCTTAGCTATAAATAGACATATAATCATTTCAAGGTAGGGCCCAGTCCTAGAAGGTGCAACTACAACTCCCACCCTGGTGTTTCACAAGAGCATGCCTTTCACTAATTAGATCTCGATTCTGCAAAAAGCGAAGCATGCAAGCAATTTCATATTTATGAACTGATTTATATCTTTCAGTTGTAATGTTAATAGGAGTACTTTTTAGCCTGTGAATTGTATTTATAGCTGTGCAGCCATACTTTAATTTCCCATACCATATATTACATTACTCAGAACAATATTCAGGTTGTCAAATCAAGCATTTTGAAAGTGAGAAATTTGAGAAGAAGGCTTCTGTTGTAATCTGAATTTTGCCTCCTTTTACATGTTGCGTTATGTAATAGTTATTTAGTTATGTGATCACGTGGTGTTTTTTCCTAAAGTTTTGATGTTTTAGCCCACGCTCTGTATAGTCTGTATTAGGGAAATGGGCAGTTATTCAGTAGTTGTGCATGCATCATCCAGCCCGTGGACTATACACTGTCCATGGTTTATCAGACAAAAAATAAATAATTTGCTTCTTGTGCTCTTTTTTGGGGAGGGACATTCATTATAAACCTCAGAGATTCCAACTGAAACAAGAGATTCTTTTATTAATATATACCTATACATAAATTTTCACACATAGCATGAAGTACTCGTTGTTAGTCCAGCACAGGGAGAATCAGTGAGAAAGATGACAGTAGGATTCAGGAACTTTCACCTTCCCCATGTGTACATTCTTCTGCTATGCTAACAAACGTGTTTAGCAGCCACTGCTTCCATTGATTTCAATGGCTGAGAGTAACAACAGCTACAAGTAAGAGCCCACATATCTCAAGCTGAGCACCCTGAAAATGAATTATATGCAGTTAGTGGCCATCTGCCAAATGTTTTAATTGAGTTGCTCGGCATCACACAGACAGCCTGTGACAGCAACAGGGACAAAATTGGGTTTGCCAGAGTGTCTTTCTCTTGAATCAATCACAAAAAGCTCTCTCTTTTTGCAGCCCTTGATTTGTTCCAGTTCTTGCAGAAAATGAGCCAAAGTTCCTATAAACAACCATCCTGTGCACCAAAATAAACAGGGATGCTAAATAAAAAATAGCATAGGATACACTACATAAAAACTGTATTCTAATAATAACAACAACTTAGTACAAATGCTCCTCGGCCATTTAAAGTTGGATGCTCAGGACTTTTCAGGATTTGGCTTTGTAATCTGAAGAAATATATATATATACATATAGTCCAATCTAGCTTCACAATATGACACATTCAATTGATTATATAGGCTTAATCATTGCATAAAATATTAAGTTACTGAACATCAGCTTCAAATAAGGAGCAGAAGGTTGTAGGAGCTGAAATGAGTTACTGGGGCCACAAGACTGGGTCTAGCTGATCCAGGGTATGAAGAGCCTTGTTCACCCTGTTCTCCCCTATTTCTCTCCTCTGGAGATTCTCCTCAGAGTTGGCAGAATTGGAACTCTGAATCCACATACTTGCTTTGATTTGCTATGAGGATCCTTGTCTACTTTTCTTCATTTGCCTGACCATCTACCAACCCTATGAAGTAAATTATTTTGTCTAGTTGTCAGAATTTTATTGAGGAACACAAGCAAGGAGAGAAAAGACTATGTTTCAAAAGAACTTGTCTAAGGTAACCCACACTAAGAAAAAGCACTTTGTTGATTTCCTATCTTTCTTTGAACAAAATTTTCAGTTCCTGCCTCAATGCTCAAAACACAGAAAGTTCTTCCAGACCAGATTTGCTTAAGAAGAATTAAGCAGTCCGTTACACATCAAATGTAGTGATAAAAATCACAATGATCTGACTGCAAACTAAACCACCTTGTTTTCAAACAAGTTTACATTTAAGATCAGGACAGTAAACATCACTGAGTTCTCCACAAAGAACTTAGCTGTCTTGCCAGGAACAAAATGTCAAATGCTGCTTAGCTCTAAGCATCACCACACTATGAAACATTTTCAAAAGCACTTTCCTAAAAATTGATAGTCAACATTCAAGAATAAAGAGAAGAAAATGGAAGTTATGTTCTGATCTGCCAATCCAAACACAATACGAGTAGCTCACAAGATCCTGTCTTCCCATGTTGAATGCAGTACCATCTGAGGTACCTCTGAATCTTAAGCAGTGTTATGGTAAAAAAAAGATCTCTTTCAATAGTTACAGCCAGCATCATCTCAATCACATAATGCGATGTCTCTGCAATGAATTAACTTTGGAGTAGAAATTTTACTTTACCTTCCTAAGGTTATCTGATAGTCTACACCAGAATTAACTGGTAAGGTGGACATTAATCAATTAAGGTGGATATCCCATCAATATTTCTTATGTCCTCCAAAATCAGCTACAGACCAAGAATGTCACCTAATGCAAGTTTCCACATTTTCAGATAAGAAATAAAGATAATTCAGTAAAATCAGATGGAGAAAATACTTCTTCCAGTCATACAATCTGAACTGTAAGTCAACTTCTGTATTCTTCTTTTAAGTATTTATATATGTGGGGATCATTTTCTGAAGACCAACTGTAAACTTTAAGAGGTCTAACTTATATAAAAATAGTTCTTTGGCATCAGTTTGTGCTAAGCAGATCACACAAATGTTTCATGAGTGGCCTAGGAAAGCAAATCACATATTTGGCCAAATATGACAGACAAATCATTTCTAGGTCCTTTTAGCGATGGATTTTATGATTCAGTGTTTAAAACACAATACTGTAGTTCAGCTAGAAAAGCTGTTCACATACATATGACAAACATTCTCTCCTCAAACATCTGTAATCCATTTATACGAAAGCTGACTAGATGTTATATCCACTCATAATCCTTGGGAAAAAATATCTTGCTGGACATAGACAATCAACTCCTATTGCATATTGCTATGTGAATGTGCCATCTTTCCTTAGATAGAAGCAAGTTTGCAAACGAAGCAGAAAAAGGAAAGGGTTGCAAGAATTTCTTTTACAAAAAAAGAAAGATTGTTTTATACAGTTCAACCAACTAATCAAATCGTTGAGAGATCTGCCACTGAATTCAATTAGAACAGAACAGTGCCTTTGGTTACATGAGTTTCTGTATACATAAATTTTATAAGCTGGTAGACTGACTCAGCAGAAACAAACAGATGATATCAGCAAAGGTAGTCTTCAAAGGTTAACACTTAAAACAAGAATCAAAATAAGGTAGCACAAGGAAAAAAAGAGCAATAGACATTTGCCCTCAGTCTCAGTTCCACCCACCTTTATGAGGAGCGGTGTCAAGTCACGTCTTTTTTCTCTTCTTACCAAATTATAGCCCTTCCAACAAGTAATTATGTAAAGGTAGGGTGAAACTGAGATTGGGTTAGTCACTTGCTTATGAGTAAACAGGCAATAGTTACTGACTTAACACATTACTATTATTTTAATTATTATTATAAGCACACTCTAATCAGATATCCATATTCAACCAACTGTTTAGGGATTTTCTTGTAAAACTGGGATAGAAAATATTTCAATTTCTTTAGTGTTGCGTGACTTATAAAGCCACAGATGAGGTTTCCAGATCTCCAGTGCTCAAAGTACATGTTCAGCGTTCCACCAGACATTAACTTTAAAGCTATGCTTAAGTGCTGAGTTGCTTATGAAAGCTACCTTGTCTTCAGTTTTAGGTGCTTCCTGAAATATTATCTCTTCCTATATGAATGCTTCAGTTAATCTGGGGCATAGTTGCTTTCACTCACAGTAAGGAACCTGAAGACTCATCTACGTTTAACAAAAGAAGAAAGAAACACAGAAGCTGTAAAACGTCTCAAAACACTATTAGAGTTCTCACTGGTATATAGGCAGCTTCCTATGCAGCATTGTCCATGTCAGCACTGCAAACTTATGGCTGACCATCCTTTTGATCCCAATACTGCTATTCCAGTTAATAATTTCTTACCTATACTACTATACTAAAATTAAACTTGATGCCATCTTAATGGAATAACAAAAGAATCCAATTGAAAACAAAGTTAATATGTTATTCTGGAATAGGTTTACTGAGAGCACCTTTCCATATGGAAATAGAACAAAAAATATTTCAAGTATACTTCAGATTTTTATGTCTTGTTCAGGGAATGGGCTCTTAGCAAAGAAAAAGATGGAACTCACCAGCACAGCAGAAAGGGAAGAGACATCTAGACTCTGATCAGGTGTAATTGGCATCTGATGAATAAAGAACCATCTAAGCTACACATTGTGTTTGTCAATGTAATAGAAAAATAGAAATGGGATTCGTTTATGTAAAAAAAGCTTTCATACCTACATAAGGTAGGTATGAAGAAATTTTTGGGAACCTTAACAACACCTACAATGAACATTGACACTAACAAAAAACTGATCTTAATTTTTATGTTTCTATTTCAAAATGAGTTAACTGGGAGGGAGAAAGAACGTCAAGATGCTTGTTGTCTTCCTAAAGAAGAGATGTAAAAGAACGTGGGGGTTTTTTTTCTAAATTTCAATATCATTAAGAAATACTTCACACAAAAGAAAGATATTTTCCTTCAGTCAGACTGAACTTAAGACTTGGAAAAGTACATTGAGAAGACAACAGGATCTACATAACAAGATATTTGTAGGAAAAGCTTACAAAGGATTTAAAGCCCCAGTGAAAATGTTCAGAATCTTCAAAATCTAGTGAATATGTTTTTTACACATTCACTGAGTTTCAGGATAAATGCCTAGTATATTGGTAATAGAGAAAAGCATAATGTAACAGGGGCAGAAGACTACTGAAGAACTAACTACATGAGATCAGAGAACTGAGAGGAGAAAAACCTAACTATGTGTCTAGCAATGGCTGGAATTATTGAAAAAAAGAGAAAAAAAATTTCCCTAATGTAACAGAAAGTGAAATTAGTGGTCTCACTGCACATTCTAGAAACATATATCAGATTGTATAGCAGAAGAATACACTATTTCAAATCTATCTCAATACATTTTCAGCAGACAGAACAGACAACTGTCTTAAGGATCCCCTGAAAGCTACATGAAAAAACACGAGTCATCACAATGTATGTTAATATTTGCACTGAGATTTTTATAGCAACAGATATCTAAATAAAGAAACACATGTTTATCCACTCTTTGAGTAGGATAGTGAAGTGCAATTATTCTGCCCCTTCCCGAATCACTTCTGAAGCTGGATTCTTCTGGGATTTTTCTAGGCATCCCTGTTGCAAGATGCCTTTAACATGCCACCCTGCATGACAACAAGACATGACAAATCACTGGAAAAACTTACTTTCTCCCAGGGAAAATTTCAGTAAAAAGATAGATTTTGTAATGTACCCAACAAATTCTGTGAGACTAATCACAAAAGTGAACTCCAGAGCTTGGCCCTTCTTACCCCCTCCCTCAGAATCCTTTCAACAGCCGAAGCTCACACCCAAGAGCTGTTTATCAAAACCATCCTGGTGATCTCTACTGTCAAGACGTACAGTAAGTTAGATAATTCTTTAAGATAAATTGTGTTTAAGAATTAAAACATCTTGGAAAAACAAACAGACAAACCCATCAGCCCACCAGTGCAAAGTACAAAGCAAAGTGTGCCATCTGTACAACATCAGAAACATCATTAGCATTGAGTTACCCAATATCCAAATTTGCTGTCTAAAATCTCTTTTTTGCTCAAAAGTCCTGATGATTTGTTGTTAAGTGCAGAATAACCAGGATTAAAAATATAAGTACTTATTTTCATCATTCTATGATTTAAGTTCTGAAGACTCTAATTGCAAGGGAATGAGGACACGGATATGCAAGGCAAAAGCTACTTCCATATAAAAAGGTTTTACAACTGAACACTAATGGAAAAAAAAAATAACGCCCTAGCTATGACATCCTTGTTTCACCATTAACAACCACACAGATCAATGAAAAACACACCAAAAATTCAGGGGGGGGGGAAAAGATGAGACTTTTTCCCCCGTCATAGGATGATTTTTTTTGCCTTCCAAAATATGGAATTTTTAAGTGGGACATGAATTCACAGATCAAAGTGCAAAAATCACCAAGCTGTCATAGACACATGCAGGCGTAAGAGTACTAAAAATATACAAGCTTGCTTGAATATTATCATGCTTCCATCCAGTAGCATGTTCACACAAGTACACAGCCCTTAATTCTTCACATTATTTCCAGCTATTCTAGAGACCCCTGTTCAGTGCTCAGTGCAGCACAGCATACACTGTGTGAGGAAATATTCAGTGCAAATCAGACCTAACTGCAATTTAAAATCTGTTGCAAGGCCTCTCCTTACTTTAGCAAAAGTTCTGTCACAACCATGCAAGGATTTTAAATATTTATTTGCAATGTCTGAAATCTCAAAGATTTTCCCAGTATAAATGAAATAGAATTTAAAAATGAATTGGGGACTTTTGCTTTGTTTTAACTCCAGTTAAGGGTTATAAAATATGCATTAGAATGGGCTGGCACAGATTAAGAGAACACAAAGCATTTATAATTTTCTGTTTACCACTTTTCCCAAGAAGTCTAATTTATTTGCCCTAGGGAATTATACTTTCCATAATATTTAACATTCTGAATATGATGTGATTTCTATAAAGTAGGTCACACAAAACTTGGAGAGGAGTCTCAGAGGGTGGGGAGAAAGGTTAAGCAAGCTTATTGTTTGTTCTGTTTACAATCTGAGTCTTTTCTTCTTGGACCAAGGAATTTTCTCCGTCACAGAGTAATAGAGCTTGAAAACTCCAGCATCAGCAGGGAAGGCAGGCACTCCTTAGCCAGCCACTGTGTGAGAGGGAAAATGCAATTAAGGCTCCCACCAGGGACAGAGAACTAAACAAAACCTGCGTCTTCACACAAGAGCCTTTTTCTTCAATGTGAAGTACAAGGCCTCAAATCTTGTTGGTGAGATGCTAGCATTTAGGACAACACACTTTCAGATTTTCTCACAGCAGATCAAAGTAAATAATGCAAGGGCAGCAAACAAAAGGGAAAACTCCAGTGCGCTTACATTAAAAAGAGATTACAGGGGGCTTACAAGTGATTGAAGGAATAGATGACATTTTCAGAAACATACAACTAAGATCCTTAAGTACAGCTAGCACAGCAATCTGAGTAGCACACTGACATTTTAGCAAGAAAGACATGCAAGCAAGTTATGTGCTCAAATACACAATGCAAAAAATATGATAATTGCTATCTTGCATTTAACATGAATGAAAATACTCCTTATCTCGACGAAGTCAGGGGAAGTTTAACTACTATCTCAAGGGAAAAAAAAAGCTTTTTGGACTGCTTTCAATCCACACCTTTAATTTTTCTTCACTCTTGTACTCATTTAAATAAACACATGTTGATGGCATGGCTAATTATGATGGTTTCAAGGTGTGCATGGAAAAAACACACTTTTCAGCATATCCATTCCCTGTGCAGGCCAGCACGATAATTCCATCTTCTGTTTCCTTTTAGGACACCAATCACTCAGGAAAGTAGTAGCCCTTCTTTACATCAAGTCCTCAATGTTAACAATTCTTCTGTATCTCAAAATAAGCACATGTTGCCCATCCTCAAACCTTTGAGGCTTTCCTATCTGTCTTGACACAGAACTCAGGAAAGCAGTGACAAATACATAACATTGCTTGACAGTTTTTAAGAAGCTCTGTGTGACAAACATCATCATTGTCTTACTCATTTTGCTGGAACACAGATGTATTAAACCATGACTGAATTTAACCTGGAAAAAGAAAATTTGTATGTTGGGAAATAAAAGGAAGATGAAGTTTCAGTGAAAGTAGTGAAGTGAATAAAACGCACTTCAAGTAAGGCAAAAAAAGAACTTTGGGAAAGGATCTTGTTCTCATGAGAAAACCAGGGAGATGTTTATTGCCCATAACACACACAGAGAGACATTCTTTGCTTAGTTCTGATTCCATTAGAAACTTGAAGCTGCGGATAAATGCACTGCTTGAGAGTTGTATGTTTGACGCAATATTGTACCTATTTTCAGAAACTTTTCTTTTACCCCATTAAGTTATCTGCCTGCACTCCCTTGAAACTCAATGGATTGGCACCTCTGGATGATCATTTATCTCTACACAGACAGGCAGTTTCCACTAGATGCTTTAGAGCAGAATCCATGAGAATCCAAAGCATTTGGTCCAAGTCAGTCATCTAAGCTTCCTCTGCGGTCAACAAAGAGAAAGGAGTGGGAGGAGACAGGGACAAGCTCCCCCAGAGAGCAATGCATCACAACAGTCTTACAACACCCTGTGAAAGTGTCTCTGTCCATTAAAGACAAAGTCCATGACCTCATAGAATCCATATGACTAGCAGAGACTAGCTGACTAATTTCTAGATGATGAAAGTTGGTGAGACAAATCCCACTATCAGCCTCCTCTGAGTGATAATGAGCACAGTAACTCTCACAAGAACTGTACTGTTATGGACTCCATCCATATCTGCTGCCTATTTGGCAGAAACTGGAAGATAACATAGTTTTGGACATTAAAATTAAGTTCCATCTAGATGTTTTCCAATATCACTGGAAAGCAATCCATTGAATTTCCTCTTCCCAGTCTCATTCTCAAAATGTCCCATGTTTTCCAGCTACAGTGGTGGTACAGCTGAGTATGCCAAATTCCAATATTTTTTTGTTTCCTACCAGTCTCCTTCTTTTCTACTATTTGTAATAATTTGACTTTCTATCAAATAAAGAGTACATTGTGTTTAAAAATACAACTGCTAATACCAAAGGAGGAGGGGAAAAAATGCCAGACAATATTGTGTTCTTTATCATATCTCTCTTGTTATCTAAGTAGCAATAATAATGCTATCTTTTAATGTTGATAAAACAAATACTGGAGCTGTTACTTTGGAAAAAATACTTAAGTAAATGTATGTCTTATCTGCAGAAAGACTTGTAAGATCTGTAGGGCTTCATTTGGCTTCCTGTGAAAGCCTTTTAAGATAGAAAATACTTCAGGACTGACCTTTCAGTATATAGTTAATTTCCTTTCTATTTACATGAGCATACACACAACTAAAACAAACTAGTTATGACTTAAATCATGGCAAATCAGCTATCATTATGAAAGAAAATGGCATTTCATAAAAACCAAATTAAACCTGTCTTATATCCATACATAAAAACTGCATATCCTCTGCAACTTTCTCCAAGAAAAACAGCAGCATCTCCTGAGTGAAAAATTTGTCCGGTAACCATTACAGAGGAAAAAGTATGCTTATTCTTAGCATACAGTAGTGTCCCCTACATCTCCTCTGATAAGCTGGTACTGCTACTGAGTACTATTTCAAAACACACTCAAATATTGATTTTAAACATTTCACTCCAGTTAGGTAAAAACCTACTAAGTAAAGTTAATTTTCAAGGAATTAGCTAGTGCTGGAAAATGCAAGTAAATCACACTAATTTCCATTTAATGGCACTAATGAAACAAGATAAATATTGCATATGACTTAGTTCAATTTTGTTTTGAAAATCAAACAGTTCAGAAAATAATCAGTAGGCATTCAATCAAGGAGTATTTTATCATGTGTAAATACAGTGAATTAGATTCAATTCCTACTACTTTATACATTCATTAACTTTTATGTCCTTTGTATATTTTTAGTCTGTTTCAAGAAGTCTGGATCTAATTTAGAAAGAAACTGAAAAACAAACTATGAAAACTAGCAAATATAAAAAGCCTATTACTCAACCACAAAAGATACTGTCAGGCTTCATTATTTAGATGAGTGTTATAAGTTATTCTATTGTGTGTTCTGTTTAAAATTAGAAATACATAAATTAAAATTCTCATTGAGATTAATTTCAGGAACTGAAATAGAATTTAAAATGTAGACTTACAGTGATGCCTGAAACTGCTCTGTGTGGTGATACTTAATAGATACGTTCATAACACAAAGCAATTTAGATTTAGGATAAGTTGTAAATGAGACGGATAAAAATATTAACAATGGTAAGACTTGAATTAATTTTCAGTAGCTACATTGTAATACAGTACTGCATTGTAATACAACAAAGTTTTTTGTTTGTTATAAAAACAGACATTATTATATATTATTAAACGACACTTTAACCCATTATTTGAGTTCTGCTTGACACACACTCTTGCATGTATATGTGAGTGATTGCTTATCCAATAAGCCTGGGAAAAATGTAAATTGTATTTCCTCATAGCAAACTGCAACTGAATTAGACTACTGGGCAGACATAAACAATGCAATCAAATTCCCGGGCTTTTTATTGAGCTTCTACTTGACTTAGTAGATACATGGAAAAAGGAAAAAAAAAAAAAAAAAAAAGTGTTTCTCAGGGTCTGTGACATTGCAGGCCATGAGAGATTAAGTGTCATTCCAACATACAAATTTATTAGTCTATAAAATTTTACATTCTCTTATTTATTCACAGAAAGGACAAATAAGATATTTTTTCATACTTACCAGAAATATCTGGGACTGTTTATACGCTGCTCCATCTGGAGGATGCAAATAGTCGAGGCTGCTTTACAATTCAGCAGGCAAAGGCCTGCTGAAGGATAACAAATGACTTCATGGTGAAACAGCTATTGAAATTCTTTCAGTACGTGATATTAAAAACAACTGAACAAACAGAGATAAGGGACAAATAGGATTTGAAACAGACCTTTTTTTTTTTTTTTAACCAGTGTAAAAGAAAAACAAATGGAGCTCCTAGCTGAGGCTATACCTTTTACTAATTTCTGAAGGTAGTTTTATTTCGTTTCGTACTTAAGACCTCTCAGAGAATGATGGACAGTGAATGAGAGGTGCTAACCATGTTTATTGTCCTGGATATGAAAACAATAACAGGACACTCTGGAATCCTGAAGATGGGAGAGGAAGGACAACTTTATCATTCTACAGAAAATTCTGAACATACTCTTTTCCAAAGGAAAAAAAAAATCACTTGCTCCCTATGTACATGAGATATTCAACACAGAAAATGCAGTAACATTTATAAACAATGAAAATTTAACTTTATTGTAAAAGCCAAAGCTGAGTAGGAAGTTTGATCGAATATAGGAAAACAATTGATGAAATGTGAAGATGAAGCATGACCATGTACTTCAAATATGAAAAAGAAGGAAGTAAGGGGAAAAAAAAAGATTTTAGAAACTATGCTGTGATATGATGGCTTAGAATTTCCATTTTTCATAGCATCATCATGTTATGCCCATTATACCACATAATGGAAAAAACCTTCCACAATCCCCCCTAGATACATGGAATGATAAATTATTTGTACCAGAAAACACTTCTAGATGTCTTCTGGTCCAACCCTTACTTACAGCAGTGCTAACTTACATTGGGCCAGTTTAGAACAAACAATAGCTGACACAGATAGCCAGATGTGTAACAGAAAATTCACCACAGCTTTTGGGTTATGGGTCTATGAAATGCAGATTGTCTATGAAATGGAACCACACTGAGCCCAGTAAATTCCCAAAGCCTCCAAGAAACATCAGTAGCTCAGGGGGCATTCAGTTGTATACTGCCATGCAGGGGAGAAAGTCCCTCCAGAGCCACGATCATAATTTTATACCCTGACACACAGGACTACATTGTCTGTATTTTAACAGGCATAACTGTAAATGTTACTGTAGTCACACAACTACTCAGATATTTTAAAAATTCTTCCAGTATTTGGCTTAGTCACCTCCTACAAATGGGAATGGGTGGCTTGAGGTTAGATGATGAACCAAACCACAGCCCTTACCTCCGTAAGGAGTTGCCATCTCAGTGATGCCACAAACACCATCCTGCTCCAAAAAATATTCTGATCCTGCATAAGTATGGTTTTTTTACATAATTCTGTACTTCCCAAGTACTACAACCTTTCTTTTCTCTTTCAGAACAATCAAACCAATCTCCAGACAAATATTCACTTGTAAGTTTAAGTCTACATCACACAAGCAAGTGCAGACACCCTGGTTACAGTTACAACTTTTATTGCTTCTTACCAGGGATTTATTAAAATGCTGCTCTATGTGACACCTGTTCACAAAATTATCACTGATTAGGTTAGCATTTCTCAAGACTGTATCAACACAATAATGCAAGAAAACTCTTTTTACCTCAACTTTGCACCAAAATAGGAGCATGCAGAAGATTAGACACCAATCTCAATGTGATGCAAGAATTCATGCTGACAAATGAACAGTGCTTCCCAATATAAAACTTGCATCATTTTGTCACCTTCATAACAATGCCGTTGCATTCACCCCTCACTGCAGAACAGAAACTTTGCAAAATGAGCCTGAAGTAACAAAACTGCCTATGCTAGACAAGACTTGGTTATCCCTGTACTTCTGCCCCTCCAGATACAGACACAAACTCCAACAGTACAAACAATTCAAATGCATTCCACTCAGCATGTTGCACAGATCTTCTGTCTTTAATACATTTCAAACATGATGACTGATATATGGAAAAGTTTGGTGTTCTGCCAGAACTGTGGTGTAATACAAGACCTAATGTTTTAATGTTTCTTTTCCTTAAAACTTCCTTTCCTATTTAAAAAAAAGAAAAAAAGGCGGGGGAGAGAGGGACAGACAACATAATTTGTAAAAAAAAAAAAATCCTATAAAGAACTTCTGGCTTAGTATAAACAAATGAAATATCAGAACTTATGATCTTCAGCAAAATACAGAGAACAAGTCCATTAGCTTACTCTCCTGGGCTCAAAGCTAAATAGAAAAGGAAAAAAAAATAGACCTACATGATTTCTGTATTTTCTTAACTTGATAGGATGTTAAATAGTGTTCAGACTTACATCTACCTCTGTAAAGTAGCATTTGGCATTTCAATCAGAAATCCATCAGATGTTCTAGTTCAACAATCTTAAGGTTGCTACAATTCCCTCAAGAAAGGATTTTTCATGTTCCCCAGAGTGCCGGTATTCTAAGAAGTGACTTGCTTAGTAAGAGGACATTCACAAAATGTTACAATTTCAACCTAATTAGAAAGAAATCTTATTAATTAGATAATCATCTAACAGGATATTGGATTTTTTTAGATGGAGGGCAAAACAGAAGCACAATAAGGCTCCATCTTTTCCTGCCATTTTATGTAACTGCTCTTTCAAGTATCAGTTAACTTCTCAAATCATTGAGAGTTTAACAAGTTAATCATAGTGGAATGGGAAAGTTATCTGTTAAAACAACTCCCAACGGCAAAGCAATCCTCCCTCATTGTTTTATGTGTTTATACATATGTATATAATACTTACAGACAGGTAATTTTATGCATGCACGAATATCTCTGAACTTAAGTTCATGAAAATGTCATTTCTCAAGGAAATATCTGTAATTTCTAGAAGTACTCTTTCTTTTCAGAATAAAACAAAGATTTAACCTACTACAGACCGTTTTTTTTCCAGCCAAGTGAGCCCTATTTTACTTTACTTAACCTAGGGCCTCTTCATTTATTCTAAATGTTTCTGTTTCAAATCTCTAAAGTATAAAAGGATTGAACCTTTCCTTTTTTGCCATCTGCTTCCAGTAACTCTAATCAATGGACAGAATACACTAGTATAAACACTCAAGCTTCGGACCATAGAAATAGCATTTTTGAATGGGTCTATATAGGAATAGTATCTACCTGTGGACGGGTTGAGATACTCATTCTTCTGCTGCCCCAGTGTAATAGGGAGGTGCGTTTATTATTTCTACAGCTAGAACTTTGTGGACTCTACTTGTATTTTCCAGACAGATCAACTAATTAAAAAGTTCAAAAGCTAACTTATCTCATTCAGGGAACTTGCATATTCCCTCTGACAAAAAAAGAATGTGAACTTATCTACCCATTTATTTACCTTCTGTAAGTTACCATAAAGTTTATCTTCCCTTTTCTAGTTAAGAAAGGTGTCTGAACTTCCTCAGCTCTTAAAGGGTCAAAATTTATCATTTCAGTTCATCTAGTAAGTAATGTTTTTGCCGAACAAAACCAATTCCCAATAAATTCTCACTGTATTTGTGTGCTCTGATTTGATTTAGAGGCCTGTGGGGAGACACCATTTGGTAGCACAGGAACACAGAGGAGTAGGTGGTGCTGAGGAGAAGTAGAGCTCATGTGCCAGAAGTGTTATTGTGTCAGGTTGATTTATTGAGTGAGCTTCACTTCACCGAATGTTCCGAGATATTTATTTCCCTAAAGGCTCTGCAAAGATATGAACAGACCTGCATCCACAGATGTCATCATTGCTCATTTTACCGAGTCATGAAATTTTCTCAACTGCAATTTGTCCATCTAAAATTGCTGCAACAGAACAATGTCAATAGTAGCTTCCTACTCATACTACCTCCCTCTACTACACACTCTTGCCACATCCACCTCCTAACTTCAGAGAATTTAAAGACACAGGACTCCTTCCTTCTAGATGTTATCAAGCATTTCCTGTTCTTAATCCACTAGGTAATGAAAATAAAAAAGAAAATGCAAGTAAAGAGAGAAATTAGATGCCAAAAGTAATGAATTTGTAGTGCATATGACTGAACACATGAAAGGAAAGAATACCAAGTGACAAGGAAAATGTCCTACTTAAACAAGTTAGAGGAAGAAACCCATTGCTTGGAATTAAAAATAGTCAACTCCTGTTGTCTTCCTTGGACTTTTTATTTTGCACTTTGTTTTTCAACAGTAGCTTTTGTGAGAGGTGCACAAACCTCACTCTCACTCTACTTAAAATAGTAAAGAAGAAGCAGATTACATTTGGTCCTGATTTTATCCAATTGCTGTGTGAAGAGGAAGAAATAGAATATTTCTATATACGTGCATCTATATACCAATACCTATATAATACTATCCATATACTTATATAGAAATATACATAAGTAATGAATGTACATCTGCTCCTACAAGTTAAAAAAATCTTTAACTGTCCTGGAAATAATAAAGAATTGAAGGCATTTCAAAAATTGGAAGTGATATAAAAAGTAAACATCACAGGCACTGAAAACAAACCAGTTTGTTAATCAATTACAATTTATAAAAGTTAAGATTTTCTTAAATAAATACATTTTAAAAAAGAAAGAATTTGTATTTAACACATGAGTTTTAAGTTCTTGAAATCCTAAAGCGTTCCTTTAGGGTTTCAGGACAGTATCCTTTTACACAAAGCCTCAGGTACTAGTTTGATTTAAATAATACAATATATAAACAGGATATTACAAATGACATAATATCTTCTACGAATTTTATCCAAAATGCTTTTGCTGTGCTACAGAAGAAGATCTGTTTAAATACACATGTAATAGTGAGCGCTTGTGGTCTATGTCAGAATACATTGGTTTATTTAAATATGTTAATATTTCTCATTATGCCATTAACAATAACCTTCATCCATTTGTGAAAAACATTTTGCCAAGCATGCACATAAAAAATTAGCAAGTGAAGCAAAATCACCTTAATTTGCTTTGGACCAGCAAATAACCAACTAATTTGCAGAAATCCCTGCCAAGCACTCATATTAAATGCTTCATGCTTATTTTATGACCTCTGCTGCTCCTCTCCTTCCCAGGCCCTGAATCATATGATCATTAACATATTGCAAGGTCTGAAACTTTATTTTTTACATTCTTTAATTAATGCCTGTTTATAGAAGGCCATAGGACTTCAGATCCAGTTAATGAAACTTCGCTCCCCCAGGCCCCTGGAGCCCAATAGAGAGCTTTCTCCTCTGTTGTTTTAGTAGCTTTTTTCCAACTGTTTGTTTATACACACTTAATTGATCTCTTTAGTCCCAGAAGCATTCCAGAGACACAACCTGTTCTGAGGCAAGCTAAAGTTTTTTTCCCCTTCTTTATAAAAGCCCTGATTGCCCAAGGTTATCAGTTTTAATTTGAAAGTTGAAGATTCAGCTTTATTTACACTGTCTAAAAGACAAAATTGATATGGGCCCTGAAGTGTTCATTTTTACATTCATACGCAGCAGAGTGGGTTGCTAAAACATACTGTATATAATTATTTTGATGTAGAACTAAGTAATTACTAAACACTGCTATGTCTTGTTTTATTGCATTTAAAGAACTCAGTCTTCATAACAAGTTGAAAATAAGAACAAATCAGCCTGCCAATGCATGAAATTTTCATGGCTCTTCAATTTACATTTTACATATTCCCTATGACAAGAATTTCTATTATGCTATTCTCTTTTTTCTGCTATAATTAAATTAAAAAAAGTAATTGGCTGGTGCTGCACACTGCTGCAATGTCTTAATCACATAGACAAACAGTTTTACAATAGCTTACACCATTTGCCACATGGGGCAATGACATTATTGTACCAGGCTATAAACCAGGAGACAGATATCACATACCAGCTATCAACTACGGTGTTGAATCTCCTGGTGCCTGCTTGTGAAAACAGAGGAGAGAGGTATATTTAGTATGTTGATTGGCAACTCTTCGTCTGAAATCTTAATTAAGTACAAGTGACCAAGACTAACAACATGATAAAAGCAAATGTTTCTGGTTAAAATGAGTGACATTAAAAACATCTACTTTGATTTCAAAATGTAAAAATCCTTGGGCTGAGAAAATAACACAATATAACACTACTCAAAAGAAAAAAAAAAAGAAACAAAAAACACAAAACTAAAAATACTTTCAAGGTTGTTTTATAATGCGGGGAAAAAAAACCCAAAACAACCACAATTAGCACCCATCAAGTAACTTCAATTCAACATAATCAATCTTTTTCAATAGAAGAAGAAGGAAAAAAAATGCCGGCGTACAAGATGCAGTTACTATTAATTATAATTTCCTAATCACCTAAACTGATGTAGACAATACTTCCTTTGCGTTCCTGTTTAGAAAAACTACCATGAGAACATAAAATATTTCCAAAATTATTCTTCATCAAGAATACTTTTAACAGAACCAAGCTTTTAACAAATACTACAGTATTCACCTTGAAAAGAAATATATTTAAGAACCTATCAAGTTATTAACTTGAAACTTCTGAGACTTTAGATGGAATTTCAATTAAATTCAAATGCTGTTAAACTGAGGATTTCTGTAAAACAGAAACAGTCCTGTAAGTTCCCATATTTTATTATTTTACTTTTCCCAGTTTCTGAAATACACATATGTTAAAGACTCATCCCAGTTATAAAGTCATCTGGGATCATGAAATTAACATCTCGGTGTCTAATGACCTCAACCTAACTGCCATGCTAGGAGAGTACCTATCACACACTAATAGGCTTAAATTCCTTGCAAGAGTCACCACAATTGGCTTTTTCTTTGGTTCCTCACAAAGTCACCGCTTGTGGAATGTTTCAGAGACCTGAGAATTTGGCTAGGCAACGAGATGCATGAGGTCCTTCACCTGAGAAAGTTCAAACCCATATCCACTCACCTCTCAAGAATACACATCAGACAACTGGCCAGCTGATCAGTATTACAAATGGCTATTATTCAAACTGAACTACCCATGTCACAGAAAATTATTTAACAATTTATGATCACAAATAATGACTTTGGAACTAGGGCACTCACTAGTAGCCTACAGCTCTACTTCTAAATCCTTCTTTAGGGTAAAACAAACACTTTTATCTATTACATATGGAAACTATGTTCTGGGTGTTGCTCCAGAATTTAAACACATTTTTTGTTGATAAGCCTGTTATTAAAGTTAAATCTGTGTGTATGGAAGTATTTCTGGGTGTGATACATACACCTCAACATCAATTGCATTTCTTTATCTGGATTTTCTTCCACTTCAAGGAAGAAAAAGGATTTTGTACTCTATCTTACTAAACTAAGTTGTTAAGAGGAGAACTTACTGTAGATATTCATTCTAAAACTCAACCACTAAACTGCTTAACACCAAATCTCAGCTAACTGATGTGTAGAGACAGAAGACCAAATCAGAGCAGCAAGTAGATTCTAATTGTGTGAAATGGGAGAGGTCTAATAGTGTCTCAAAACCCTAGCCCTTAGCATACAGTAGACTCCAACACCAGTACTAATAGTTCCATGGTTCCTTTCAAAAACTCATGCTGATAAATCAAATTCATCTTGTGTTAAGAACAATTAAGCCACCATAGGGGGGTATTTAGTCTTCCTACTTAAAATCCCAGAGAATCTAATGCAGATTACCCAAGAGAACAAATGTGATGGGAGGACTCCAGGGGAATTAGCAAAAAAATCTTATAGCTGTTAGTGTAAACTCACTGAGCTGGAAACTGTTGTGTATATACTTCCTACCTATAAATCTCTCATATCTTAACTGATTAAGGCAGAATAGGCATGATCCTGTTCCCACTGATGACAATGGCAAGACTCCCAATTGACTGCTTCATTCCTGGATTTAGCAAAGAATTCATGAGCTCCCAATTACTGTTCAACACAAAGGACTTGGATGTATCCTAAGGTTTTCCTTACCTCTGCCAGAAGATATTTTCTAACTTTAACCTATTTGGATTTCTGTTGCTAAGCAGAACACAATGGACTAAAGTCATGCAGAGATTGAGGAAATCCTAGGAAACTTAGTATGTAAAGAGACAATCCCTGGTGAGGTTTCTTAATACCTATTATGCTCCAAGTATCAAAGTCCATTTTTATTATTTTGTATTACCTTCAGTATTTCTTCAAAAGAGCAACAGCCTCACTCGATACCACCTCAAAATACAGTCCCAGTACCTGACACTAGTGCTTTGAAGTGCTACTGTAGCACAAAGTATTAATGAAAAAAAAAATTATTATGTTCCATCACTGCATCTGCTAAACACTCTGTATCAGGAACGGCACAGTAAATTGTCTTGAAGACTGTAGATCAAAACCAGATAAAGATATTTATTCCTTAAAGTACTTCTCAAGGTTTTACTAACTCAAATCATAAAAGACTGAAAAATATGAAGGTTATTAAAAGTGGAATTTCATTTTTCTCAATTTGATCCTTTAGAAATGCTCAAAGAAAACAATGTCAGGTGCTTGCATTTGGAAGGCAACAACAAGGCTTCCAGGTATGACTGTACTTGAAAAATCCTCCCAAAGATCTGCTCAAAGGAACTGGCAACCCCAAGTAACTGTATCCAAACTCAGCAGCATGAGGTAGCATTGTCCATCAAGACTGGCTCTGCTTACATCTGACCTTCCAAGCTAACAGAAGCAAGTTCAACATCACACTTTTCCTTCTGCTACAGAAAGGTGCATATATTAAGTTTTTTAAAATATTCCCTTTGTCATGATTGTATATTTTTTTTTAATTCTTTAATTCTTGTTGGAACTTGTTTAAACACGTATAGCTTGGTTAGCATCCACAAACGCAAAATACTGATTTAAAAAGAAAAAGATAGATTGGCTTTTTTTGTGGTCTTCTGTTTAAAAAAAAATAAGTTAGCCCTAGAGTAAGTCCATTCTGAAATGCAAAGAAAGCTGAGTTAGCTCTTCCATTTCCATCAGACTTTGAAATTTCAATCTTGACTACAAAATTTACCTCATAAAACAAATACTTCAGTTTCCACTGGATATCTGGAACTGTGGTACTTCTCATAGCCAGGAACTTATGTTCTGGAAAAACCAGATTGTAGGTGCATGAAACACCCTTGTACTTCTATACAAAGATAAGTCCTTCCTGCAGATGTTCAGCAAAAAATAAAATTAGAAGAACATTTACATAAAGTGTGTCATAGTATGAAACTTGGATCCCTGGCAGTATTGCAGAGTCGTCAGCCTTTGCTGAAGCTGAAATACAATTATCATGGTTCATTCAAGTTCTGAGAGCTCTGGTTCACCACCAGAACAGCCACAGTTCAGTAGCCACTAAACCACAGATTTATGAAGAAGGGCTCACAGACTTATGAGCAATCGTGTTACATAAGCATCTCCAATGTTGGCATCAGAGGAATGTTTAGAACCCAGGCAAAATATTTAGTCATATTTCACACCTCATCCAAAAGGAACAGGTTCTCATTAGCCTCTTTAATTTGACCAACCTTCAGTCAGGAATAAGGGAGAAAGTTTTACAATGTCACTTTTTATTTGGTAAATATCTCTAAAGCACAAAAAATTCATAACTCTAGGCAACAGACTTCACAGCTGAGAAAAGTTTGTGATACCTTAATAAAGAGAGAAAATCAAAGCAGATCCCAACACATCTTATTTGCTAGCCTAGCTTTTAACAATATTTCTATTTATGAATAGGTACTCAATAAGAGAGCATTTACAGTGAGAAAAAATGTACTTCTCCACCCATCAATTTAAGGCTTGAAAATAGAATTCTTTGCCTTTTTTCAGCACGCCACCCTTTAGGGCAAAGAGTGGTAATGAACACCTACTAGTCACACAGAATTATAGTGCTCTTTATTTCACCCAGGGCTGAAAAAATTTCCAAAGGTTTGGAATCCTGAAACCTGTAAACAAAATCTGTGGAGCAGATAAAATTTTAAATGGCACAATGCAATTAAAGCTGAATTCAATTTGAGCGCACCCTGTCCATCTGTCAGAGGGAAACAAAAGCCGAGGAGCTCCATTATTGCTGAATCCCTGCTCTTGTTAATTTGCTTGCTGAGAGATTTCAATTTCTAGGAAGTGCACAAATTAGTGTTCAGTCAGGGCTAGATCCTCAGTAAGTATAAGCAGATGGTGGAAATCAGCCCTAATCAAGTAGCCAAAGCCCTTTTTTCTGTCTGATTAAAGCATTTTAATCCTTTCATATTGTCTGTGTCTTTTAGTAAATATCTACCATCATTTTTCTCCCTCCCCATTTGCTATCATTTTTATTCCAAAAGAAAATGAAATTCCCATTTTAATAAATTTACTTATTTTTCCAAGAAGTACTTTTTAAACATACTAGTGTACTTTGGGCCAGGCAATGTGGCCAATTAGATTATCCCATTTATTGACTTCACTGAACTTTTTTTTTCTTGACTGAAAAAGAAAATAGTTAATATACAGTCAGCTAAAGCAACATATTCTGTTTGTCTAGCTAGTTTCTGATTATCCACTGGAAGACCCCTCCAAACAGTGAATTCATTATGATTATGATAAAGAAGTAAAAAAAAAACCAGAGCAATTGTGCAAAATGATGATACTATGTTTTCTGAACATTTTCTAACTCTGTGGTGGGAAAGAAGATTTTTCTCTTAGTACAAGCCACACAGATGTCCACTGCAGGAGGAAAGCATGTTTATACCACAAAAGAAGGCCCTAATAACTCATAGATGCCACAGGCATTTGTGAATAATGAGAGCTAAGATTAACTCAGAAACATTACAAATATTATTGTGAATAGACTACAATACATAATTAACTCTTCACATTTTAATGAACAATAGCAGAATTTGTTATTTCAAAGGTTACTTATTGTTGAATTTGCACATAATGGTAAGTATAAGAGGGAACTGTCTAACTGAACATATATTTACAGAACCAAGATAAGAATACCAAACAAAGCAACAGTAAATTTGATTTGCATAAAATATACATGGTGAAACTTTGATGGCAATTTATATTGCTTTATCCTTTGGAAAAAATATACACACAGGTTTTTTGAAAACCTTTAGAAAATCTTTAGACCAAAATCTGTTTAACATTATTATGTATGTTACACTTTCATGTATGTATTATATAAAACAGCTGAAAAATATAAACTTTGATAGCTGGATCTACACAGAAGTGTGTAAAACAATAACCTTAGGGACACATTTTTCAAAAACAGTACACAGGATTTAGCCACACATTTGCCATTAAAATTAATGAGAGTTATTTAGCTATAAATCCTGAAGAAAAGACTTTGAAAATGTACCCCTTAAAGTCAACACCATCAACATAATGCACAAAAGTGGAGGAAAATTGAATTTTGAACAATGAAGAACTTGAATACAAACCATGTGTAGTATTTTCACTGAATGATATTTTGGTATCCTGTAAAGCAACTTTACTGCCTAACTGCCATATTAAAAAACCCACACCTAATATTTTCAGAAATGCGATAAATAAGAACAGATGATTACTTCCATTTATCAGAAGTTAAAGTCACAACAATAATGAAAAATAACTCCTTGGTAAGTATCTGAAATGGAACTGAAAATTATCCAAAGAACATTTTTAAGTCTCCTGAATATGCTTCTGAAAATTTAGGGGTCTTAGTACTGAGAGTTTTTTCATTACAGAAACCCTACCTACAGATATATCTCCTATATGCTGATTCCTGATTTAAGATGGTTGCATTTTTCATGTTTTCCTCTACTTTTCATATTAAAGAACCTTTATTTCTTCCAATAGCCTCAAGCAAGTCTCCTTCTAGTCTCCTAAGCAAACATTAACACTTACATTAGTGTAACACTTCTAAAGCAGCTTTTCTTTTCATAAAAAGAAAGAAAGCTCCAGTTTATCACCAAACTAATCCCATAGAGAGAGTTGATCTGTTTGTAGTCTCATTCCAACCATGCTCTCCCAAATGCCCACTTCCTCCTCCCAAGCTTTGGCTAATGAAGGAAAAAAACCAAAGCATATTGTATTAAAAACTATTTTTCAGCATTAAGAGTAAAACTGAAGGTTGGATTTGGTTTAAGATTATGCCAAAAGTTGGCTCATCATTTCAAATTAAATCTTTTGAAATGAAACTAAAGTCAAGGACAATGCCATCCTTCACAAAACAAAAGGTTCACATCATGCCTCTTCTTTCACCAAGAAATAAAATAGGATTTACTCCCATGCACATTCACTGCTCAGCTTACTTCTGGAACTGAGAGGCAGTATCGGTGGCTGGACAAGTACTATATATTATGCCAGAATTACAGACTGATTTCCTATGAGCCACTGAATACCTGTAACAGAGAAGAGATGTCTCACTCTGTGAGACCAGAGCTGCCTCATCCATTTTCAGGCTTTTGTACTATGCTTATTGCTTAAAAACAGTATTAATGAAAGAAATGATGTACCAAATCATCAGTCTGAGCATGTAAGCTCAGGTCAGGACTATTACCAACTTCCTAAAAATAGCAAACTCCTATCTGGAACACAACATGGAAAGCAACATTATGTGTTGCTGCAGCAGAATACATTTAAACATTAGGATAAGAGTAACCCAGATGAATGAGAAGTGAACTCTATACACATTCATCTTGTTTTCCACACTTGTGTCACCTTCTTGGATACAACCAGAATAAAATTTGTATATAGTTAGAATCAACCCTACAATGTTGACAAATACTGCTAATATAAAACATTAGATTTCAGTAATTTAGGAAACCAAAGGAACTAAAGGAAATTTTTTTTGCTCCAAAAATATAAATCTCATCTTTTCATGTTACACTTTGAATTCATCAGATCCTTTACTGTTTGTTTTATGTATTATTTCCTTCCTGATTTGCAATAAACACCTAAAAATTTGAATATAGTTTTATAACATGAAACATGTTCATGCATATTGCAAACATATGCATCAACACATCTGTGTTCCGTCCTTTGATTGCTAGAGTGCTGGAGTTATTTTAAGAATAAAAGAGCCGATGTCTTAAAATCATATTCTGTTCACACAAAAACAATTTAATGTTGCATTTTGAATACACTTTACTATTAAAACTATATACTTTTGAGGACATCTGCAACATCTGATTTTTTTTCTTAAATGTAAACTATCCTTGACAGCATGCAGCTTCTTTATTAGTCTCTTTATTACTACTACTGCAGCTGTGACCATGAAGTATATATACTTCGTAGAAGACTTGAAATGGGAACATGAAGAAGTTGTCTGCAAACTGTAAAAAAGGTTTACATATAGTTTAAGTGTCACAACATGCTTATCATGTTGATCAATATTATCTCATTTGCATATACTCCATATGGCAGCATTCATCTGTTGTCTTTTGCTTATACTTAGACCAAGGACTCCTTGGGGCAGGGACCGAATGTCTGAACTGAGTAGTGCAACTAGGAACAGCAGTGATGTGAGTAGGACAGAAAACAGGAAAATAGGAATAGGAGCTTTTCACAGCTAGTAAACAGTCTAATATTTCTTTAAAAAAAATAAAATAAAATAAAAAATAGCATCTACAATTCATATTATAAACAAAAGAATTTTTTTGGTTACCAATAAAATTTTCACAGGTTGGACTAATACTCTTAGAAGAACTTCTCAAGTCAAGATTGGGTAAGTTTCTAAAAGATACATTATTAAAGATACAGATATAAATAAAGGCATTCAACAGTCTCTGTTATCATAAGCAGATAACAGTACGTTACAAGTATTATTTTAATGCAATTTCACAAATTTACCAATTGAAGATGCTTTACTTTTTGCACATCTGCAGTTAAGATAGTTAACAAAATTTTAAACCAAACCATTAATGTACTTATTCCTTTGTCTAATGAGAAGACATGATGTGTACATCATTTGTTAAACTCTGCAGTATGAACTCTACCTTATCTCAAGATTCCTTGATCTTATAACCACATCTCTTTAATGTCATTTATCTACTTTATGAATATGAAAATACCCTTAAAGTACTTTGGGTATTTTGTGTATTTGACTTCTAGACTTCAAATAAATGAATGTTATTGACATAACTTTGGCAAATTTATTAACTAAACTCTTGAAGGTCTGTTCAGTCACACTTTTCAAGAAAGCTGACTCCTTGGAGGAGATTGACAGGAAAACTCTTTGCAGCATCTTAGCATGTTCTCTGCGATACAGTAGGACAAAAATCATTAGCTATTCAAAGTAAAACTTTCAGCAAATGTGCCTAAGACATTCTGACCTTCTTATAGTCAGGAAATACATCTTGCATCTTTATGTGCTTTTAAATATAATTTGTTTAAACTGTCTGAAGTAAATTAAAAAGCTATCACTCAATTCTCTCAGTAGAAAGGGTAAATTTTAATTGCAGAACTTAAAACCTCCCAATTAAAAGTGGTGTTGCTACTTAAAGCTAGCACAAACACAATAATGAGAGTTCATGCGTACAAATCAGCTTTTCTATCACATCCAGAAGGTTTCTGCAGGATAGCCTGATGAATACAGTCTATACCTTCTGAATTCAGGTAGAAGAAAAAAGAAGTTAAATATTACCATGTTTTAACAAAATGTAAATTCTTTCCTTGTCACTTTGATTTGTGAATGACTGTGTCATAATCCACATTTGGTTAGTGAGGAAACTAAAATGATGTTGATAATTCAAATGTAAGTATGCAAATAAAAGATGTGATGAAAAATAAATACAACCAGAAACCAGAGAGGGTAGGTTTTGGTGTTGGGTTTTTGGTTTTTTGATTTTTTTATTTTTTTTTTCTGGAGTAACCCATTGTGTGGAAAACCTTTCGGTAAGCAAGCTCAGACTTAACATTTTCTAATTTAAAGAAAAACACAGTCACAGTCAAATCAACAGGTAGATGGAAGAAAATAATGATAAATATCAACTATGTACAAAAGAGGAAAAAATAACAGTGTAACTGAAAGAAAAATTGTATACTTCTCAACACCATGTTTAAAATTTTATGCCAGATTCTCAGATGCTTTACCTTAAAGGGCTCCTTTTAGTCAGAGGTTCCATGTCAATGTATGCTAGATGAAATTCTAGCCTTCTGACTGCAGACCCTCCTAGAGAATCCAATAGACAGTTTATGCAGCTAAACCAGCATTCAATTACCTTTATCTGCCATCCAGAGGTGGATACAGCAGGAGGATTTTGTGTATGCTAACTGGTCAATCAGGAGTCACTTCATTTTCTCAGGAAGTGTGAAGGAGAGAAGATAGAAACAGTGTACAGTGAATAAACATCCTGGCACAACCTTGACTAATCTTCTTCAGGAAGAGGCTTAGGGCTTAAGGCAGACATTCCCAATGTACACTAACACATCTCCAGATTCCCTACAAAGATGACACAAAATTTCATCAAGTTAGAATCAAAATATCTAAGCTACCATTTTCTTGCTAAACAGCAGAAACCTGACTGGAATCACCCCTCATGATTCTTAACAAATAAAAGTTGGCACTGATACCATCATGGGACCAAAAACCTTTAAATTTCACAGCTGGGTGAACAGACTAAGCACAATTTTAAGCAATTATAAGGATAATTCTTGGAAATTCAGTTCTAAAATCACCATTCACAAACTTTTTGAAATTAACAATGTGAAAACAGTCACATTTGAAGTTCTGGAATTTGGATAGTTTCTGGATGCATTTGTGAAAGTGGAAATCAAAAGAAAAGCAGCTGTTGGGGAACTAAAATAATTTCCCTTTTACATTTTTTATGCCCTTTTATTTAGCCAGTGCTGAGTATTTCCAGTGGAAAGAACACCCTATCACCATGCCTCAACTAGACCAACACTTGAACAGACACTTTGTGAGAGTTGAGGTTAGACTAAGTCAGGGAGAAACAAGTAAACATGTAGGTCTCACTTCTTTAAGAACCCGGGATAAAAGTACACATTACACACATGGCCTAAAATGTTTAAAAATAAATTAAGAAGTACCAACCTAAAATCACCTAGGAATAAGTTTTCTGAACAGTATCAATGTTGTTCACAAATAATGCAAAAAGTTCATGTCTCCTCTATTTTAGCATTACTAAAGGATACATAAATGCTTTATTTGTTCATTTTAAGAAAACTATTCTTCCAATCATTAAAAGAAAACCAACTTCAGACCTTTTTTTTGCTTTCCCTAGAACACGAAATTTCAAACACCTACTTTCAAATGTAATCTAAAAATCCAGCGATTTACTTAAATCTATATGTAATAACTAAACACCAGATATGGTAATTCTGTGGACGAGATCATCACAGAATCACTGAATAGCTTGAGTTGAAGGGAACCTTAAAGATCATTCAGTTCCAATCCTCTCACCACAGGCAGCAAACTTGCATTAGACCAGGCTGCCCAGGGCCCTGTTCAAGCAGAACTTGAACACTGCCAGGCATGGGGCATCCACAATCTCTCTGGGCAACATGTTGATAGAAAGTAATGAGAAAGAGAGCAATATTTCTGAGAAAGTAAAAGTAATCACCCACAGAAAGAGGTGATCAGCATCCCTTTATTAAAAAATTACTGCAGGTCCTCAGTGCAAACTACAATACATCCACAAGCTGCAATGAAGTCGTGTTAAATTATACCACGCACAAAAGTGTCCCCAAGCATAATACTCATGCTCTGTTAAATACTAACCTAATATGCTTTCTGAAATGCAGCTTCTCATTTACACAAGCCTCCTCCAGGATGATCACCTTTTAAGATACAACTGCCACATTGTTTCTGGTAAAAGGCAGTCAGTGAGGAAATCGTTTTGCTACCACTAGGATAGCATTTCATAGAGGTTGAACTGGCTGCAATGGAACAGCCTCCCTTCAGGAACATTAGCACAGCAAATAAGAGTGAATACTCAAGCTTCTTCAACCATTCTAAATAAAACCTAAACTGCACTGTAGTAACCTGAATATGAGCAAAATAGTGTTATTTTCTCCACACAAACAAAATGCTAGATGTTCTATTAAATTAATTTAATTCACAGTAAAAATTCATTTATGTTTAAGAACCGGATTACTTTCGTAGTCATAGTATTCATTTATGAGTTGGACTCAGTGATCTTTGTGGGACTCTTCCAACTCAGGATGTTCTGATTCTATGCAACTAGAGCCAAACACCTCTTTCTGTTAGCACAGTATCATTCCTCAAATAATCAATCAATAAATAAAAAACACTGTCTAAGGACACAGTCACTGCCAAGGCCAGCCGTCTTTGCAGAGGCACAACTTAAAGCCATCTTAAGAAGTTCTCATTCACCCATTTTTTTCTATAAACAAAAATGTAAACCTTTAAAGAATAAAGAAAGAATGTATCAGTTGTTCTTTGAACAGGAATGTGGCAGTGAGCTATCTTCCCCACTTTAAATTATGGGAAACCTCTAACTATGTTAAACACAAAGGAATCAATAAAAAGGAGGCAAGTCCAACTGAACACTTCATTTGTACTTTATTGAAATTCTTTCTGAAAGATAATTTAAAGAATGTTTTGCTCCTAATGTTCCACCCTTCTCTAAATTCATTGTTAACTTGGTAAGGAAAAATGCTCTACCACTCTCCATTGTTTTTGCTTTTACATACCCTTAAATTGTCAGAATACCATTGTCCTGGTTATAGTAGCCAGGATCAGTTTGTCACTGGGTGGGTGTTTATTCTAAACCCTCTATGCCATTTTTCTCATTAACTGCTCACAATGGCCCATTTGCAGCAGCTGCCCAGGGCACACCCAACCCCTCAGGCTACAAACTGGGTGTTTAGGAACTTCTGTGGGATAAGGAAGTTCTCCTCCCTCCACACCCACCTGAGGGGTCATATCTGCTAATGGGCCATCACGGATGCCAAAAATATGCCATTATTCACCTCACAGAATAAATCACCCATTGTGAAACTCTCCAACCTGAGGGAGGGACTGGGCGTTCCCATCTGAGCCCAAGCATATATAAGCTTGGGGTTTTGGGACTGGGAGCTCTCTTCAGATCCAGAGGAGGACCAGAGCCTCAACTGGACTGAGACTGCCACTAGACTACAACCATAATTTTCACCAGCAGCCTTCTTCCTTTCTTCTTACTTTGAACTCAGGGGAGCCACGTGGTGTTCAGCACAGGGGTTGGTGAGCTCCATTCTGCTTGTGCCCCACTGTGCTGGGCTGCACATCTGTTGCTTTGTTTGGTTGGTTGGTTTTTTTTGTGGCACAAATGAATTTTTCCTTCTGTATCAGTGTATTTTGTGATCTTTTATTAAATTGTTATTCTGACTTGCAATTCCATTCTGAGTTGAATTTATTTTTCCTGTCGGTTTAACTCTAAACCAGCACAACCATTTATTATGCAGTTTTAGTAACTTGCTTTTGTGAGGATAAAAAAAGGAAGAAATTCAGCTCCGAACTTTAGTACCACCCAGTGGCTTTACCTAGGTACTCTCCTCTATTTGGAGGCAGCACCAACACAAAATACTGGCCAGAAAAGGACAGTGGGAATTTTGCTGTTGCCTTTAACACCATCAGGATCTCACATTTTGTTCTTGGCAAAAAGGTGACAACTGCTCTTAGTTCCTCCATGCAGAAAATTCAGTGTTCAACATTCAAGGTGTCCCTCAACATCACGCAATACCACCAACAGAGTTGGATGAAGAATCTTTTCAGAGCATCGTAAACAGAGGTGAAGGACCAATAAAGATATCCTTTCAGCTTCTCCTTTCTCATTTATTCAAACACTCCATACATACTATTCATTACACTGCCCTCCCATAATAATTAGAATATTACCAAAAAAGTCAACCCTATGGTAATAATTAAATATCTGTGGTTTCCTCAAGTGCTTGCCATCTTTATTTCAAGCATCACACCTGGAATTTCACCAAAGATCAAGAAATCAGGTATCTCAATTTTTCTTAAAATAAGTCTAAATAAAACATAAAGTCTGAGAAGCTATAATCTACATTATCTATTAAAACTACAGATGAAAAGGAAAAAAACAGACAAGAAACACTGAAATTCAAAAATTATGATTTTTAGGCAAACTCTGAAATTTTAGGATGACAAATCTGTGTACAACTTTTGTATGGCATGAAAATAGTGCTATGGATGGGAAACCAAGTGGTATTACTCACACATGCATATGACACACAATGTGAAAAGTATCATTAGCTAGCACACTTACAGAAGCAAGTGTCAGGGACGCATATTAAAACACAACTATGAACACTACCAGGGTGGTAGACTGGCATGAACATAACTCATGAAACTTAGCACAGCCTTGTATCTAGCGTTCATATTATGTCAGCATCAGTCGAAGCAAAGGTGACAGGCTCCAAAAGAAATTTAATCCAGTCCACTTCTTGTGGAGTGGGTGGATGATGAAGACTCAGTGTCTGAAGACTAATAAAGTGAATCAATAAATAAGGGGTTCCTTAGTGTTTCTCTCTTCATGAAGAGAGAAAAGAAAGCATGAACTTTGAAAGTGCATCCAGTACAATTTAAATTAATTAAGAAAAATTCAAAAGTTTGTGCAAGTGCCTGAAAAACATCAAAAAATCTAATTTGAAACAGTATTCCTTATATTACTTCTTTTATAACCCACTTTCATCACCTATTACAAAAAATACACACAAATTTCTTTCTGGATATAAGAATAGTAGCTTAATATTTATGGCTGTTCATTAGCATGCTCAGTTTGTTGATAGATTGCCTTCATATCATATGGGAGAAAGAGGAAATTGGAACCAAAACCAAAAAGCAGTTTAATTATTTTAATTAATTCCAGCTTTCAAAATTATGCAGAATGCTACTGAATATTTAAAAAGCTACATAAACCAAAATATATTTATACTGCATTGTACAAAATGGAATACAGTAGAAAGGTACTCTTAGGCTCTTTGATAAGTTGCACTGGAAGATATCACAATCTAGATCATCCATGCACTTCATGTAAATATAAATAGATGTTTGGGATGGTTAATATGCAATATATTAATACAAGTTACAGATTACTAATGGTATCAAAAGAAAAGCACATTTGTAAAACTGATTGCTAATCCATAAGATATATGCAATCATGAAACACTCTTGCCCTGAAATTACGGCTACTGGGTTCCCTATATACCTTCATTGGGTTTCAACATATTGGACCAACTAAGTAAACTAATTAGTTAAAAGTAAAAGTGCAACCTGAGTAACCCTCATAAAGAATGTAAACTAGACGGATGGGGAGGTCTATAGGTGTCAATCAATAACAAAATGCAAACTGTCAAGCTTGCTTTGCTAACAAACTGTCACATCAACAATATGCAGTTAATGACTACAAATTAACTGTATACCAGATGCTTGACACTTTGTTATGACACTTAGCAAGCTAGTTGACATTTGGAGGATCAAAGCTTCTTTAATTACACTTTGTATAACATGTGCAACCTTTATGCTAATGTCCACGTATTCCTTAGAGCAAGGCTGTTCAAGTGGCAGAGTCTGGGGGCTTTTTGGCCTTTGAAACATTTCAGTAAATCGGGATTTCAACTGAACCAAAACTGCTTTCACATCATTATTCAGTATTACCACCTTATCTAAAGTAACTCTTTAACTTGATGTACTATACCATAGACACTTATAGACACACTCTGCATGAAATAATGCATTTCCAAAGAGTGTTAACAGTATCTATAAAAGAAAGAAGTACTAGACACACTGCATTTAAAAGCATCTCTGTGTTCATACTGATATCTAGAATCAATGCTATACATTGATACGTCTTTCCTAAACCAAATTAACTTTCTCATCACACAACGAAATGCAGGACACAGCATTAACATTTTTATTTAGCCAGCACTTACTATATATTTTGTCGTGCTCACGAAATTTTATAAACTAAAATCAGCCTTAGGTTCACAGATCCATTGCCTAACTGTGTTGCTACAAAGGCGTGTTTTGGAAAATTTTAACTCTCCTGTTTACTCCTTAAAATATAGGTCCCAAATTACACAGGAATAATATACAAACTGAAGATTGTACATTTCGCAGGGCTTTGTAGAAAAATATAATCCTAGATACCCTCTTCTATCCTAGACATGTAACTCAGATTCTTAAATACATTTTTATTTGGATTGAGTTAACAACCTTTAATATCACTCACCAATACAGCTTTTACCATTTAGCAGTTATTACATCAGATGTAAACTCTGTTGAATATTAACTGCTGCGATTACCACAGTGCATTAGTGGAGATAACTCTGTGGAGCGTTCCTTGATACCTCTGGGAAAAGCTTTCAAATTGCATGAAGCAACAAAGCTGGGTTTACATGTCTCAGTCACCTGTCTGTTATTTTATTCACCTTGTTCTATGTGAGCTGATAAATTAATTTTCTATAAATTCACAGCTCGGTGCAATTTCTCTCCCAAGTCTGTAATACTCATAAGCCAAATCCTTTATACCGTTCTTTGAAGTATGGCTTCATAAACTGTATTGACCAAATTTGTCTAACCTAAGAGGTCTAAAAAGCACAGGCATCTCCATCTAAGCAAATCATTCCTTACCCTCAACTGAAAGGAAAAGGAACTTTTCAGGCATAATTCATCTGATCTATTTTAGACATTCACATCAGGAGCAGATAAGCAGTGCTCTGGAAGTGTTTATTTCTCTTTTACATAGCCCAGCTGCAAATGAATCCCTCCCTCAGAGCTTCCAGTATGATTCTACCAGAACTATTCTATGCTGGCATCTACAGGGTCATGAAAGAAACACCTGTAGCCTGTCTACGTGAGTGGTTTAGCAAAGCTACTCACTCACTTCTGATCAGAAGTAGATCACTTGATCACTTGAAGGTTTAGCACATCACAATTACTCAAAACCATCTAATAGTTCCTATTAGTAGTGAAAGGCAATGGGAAAAATACTTAGTCCAGATGCTTCCTAGCCAAGTGAGTGATACAAAACAAAGTTAGTCACCACTGCAACTGAGTGCTTGGCAATCCAGTTGGATATATAGTGTGAAGAATTACATTTGTATGTAAAATATTATTTTTTTTTGTTTTCCAGGATTAACTTAGATCTTTAGGGCCCAAGAATGAGGACAATACCATCATGACTCAGATGATATCCAAGCCATGTAAGTGATGTTATTTATTCCCTTCTACATATTCTTATGCTTAATTACTTTATGCCAAATAAAGCTTGTTTGTGTCATAAACTAACTAATGATTTTTAGAATTCTGTATTTATCTGCTTTCCATTACATGGTACAACACTGAATGCGGTCAAATGACCACGAATGCACATGCCTCTTACCAGAAATCCTTTAAAGCATCATCCATGATCTACAAAGAGCAGCAGAGAAAACCAAAAAGCTGCAGAGAGGATCACAGAGAAACATGAAGTGAAAATCTGTTGTGTGAATTCCCCATGCAATGCTCAAGACTTAATGGGTTTGCATTGATACGCTTGTGAATACCAGTTAACCCAGCTATCGAATCGAAAAGATCTGCTAACTCACTGTAGCTTTTTCCTATTGGGCAGCAGAAATACATGGTCAAACTACAGAAAAGCAGGAGCAAATCCTTGTTGTTACATTTACAAACACTACGGTGCAAAGACAGTTCTGTTTGTTGATGGTGAATCATCAAAGACACTCCTTTCACAATCAGGTTCTGAAAAAAAACCAGCAGCAGTAGGTCCACATCTTAACTTAGTTTTCCCTTTTAAACTTTTTTTTGGATAGTGACAGTGGTATGATTCTATTCTGTAAGCACATAAAGAGTAAGATTTGGGACAAATCTGATTTTTGAAGTACTGTGTGTTTTATCAGTTTTGATTTTCAGCTTCTTCATACAAAACCCACCACATTTTGGCTTGCAGAGTTTGTGAATAGCAGAAAAACGTTCCTCAGTAAAAACACCAAATTTCACCAAAATTAATCTCAGCTAATAATTTTTAGTCCTTCTACACTAAATAAATAAAAAAGGAAAACCATCAAACTTAACAGCATTGTATATCCATAAACCTTAGAGGACCTTATTTCCTTTTATCTTTAGAAATACTATTCGGATGAAAGGTAGATGTTTTAGACTGAGAATGATTATGCAACTGATATAATATCAGTGGTTATCTATTAGGGAAAATAACAGAATTATCATTTCCATTATTTCCTATATGCTGCTATATAGTAACAATTCTGTATGCTTCCTAATATAATTTTAAGTGCTACATGTTTGAAAAAAAAGTAAAAATTATATGAATATATCCACTTATGAAAAAAGCTTTCACTGATTAGAGCTCATTTCCCTCATATACAGATTTCTAAAGACAGCTCTATTTTAGTTATGTAAAGCATGTAAAAACTGGCATGTGCTCAATCACATCTGAATCTGAAACTAGCCTGTCATTTTAGACACCATACTTTGGGGGCAGGAGAGGGGAAGCTCCTCCAGAAAAACTTTTCCTGGCGATTAGGTGGCTAATGGTCTGTTGGCGTGACAACGTTTTGCAGGAAGATTATATTGGTTTATTATTTCCAACCTTTTTTTCCAGGCAGAAGAGAGCAGAAAATGCTATTTCTTCACAAAATAACCCAAACAGTATTTTTCCCAGAATAAACGAAGTCTTCCAATAATGCTCTACTCTGACTCTTACCTTGCAGCCCCCAGAGAAATACAACAAAGTTTCTGACTCAAGTAAGAAGACATGCAACTTTAGGATTGCTTTTATTCACATATACACACATACTTATGAATATATATAGTGTTATGTGGGATAATAATTAATTATTTCTTTGGCCATATTCAGTTCAGAAAGAGCTAAATATCTTCTCACTAACTGAAATCAGAAACATTAGAAAGATCCCACCTCATTATTCCCATGTTCAGCTTATTTTTCCCCATTTCCTGAGCAGTACATAAGTAAGTTTTTTTGTTCTCATTAAAATGGGCACTGACTTTTTCAAGCTGTAAAAACAAAACCTACCTTTAAAACCTGCTTAAATTCATCACCAGAGTTCACAAACTTTATGAGGAAAAAAATATTATGGGTCACTGTATGAAAACTGAATTAAAAAGAAAGCTTTTCATCAGTTAGCAAAACCCCTTGATATCCAGGCAGCATGCACATAACGATGCTAAAAGCTCACAATGGAACTTCAGAGGGCTATCAAGCCATGAAATATCTCATAAAAAGACAAGTGATTAACTTATTTAAAATGAGCAGGAATAGGAGTCAAAATCAACTCTCTGGTATTTCTTCTCATGTACACCGCATTTTGCTTTGGAAGGAAAGGCTCTCACTATTACAACTTATCAGAGAATGAAACAAAATTTAAGTGATTTAGTTAGTTCAGAGAATAAAATGCAGCTGCTCATAAAACAACTAACTCAATGAACCACAAATTGCTAATGTGAATGCAGGCAGAGAAATGTGAAAATCCTTTTTTCAAAAAATGTCCTGAATTTATTGATTAGTAAACTGTGAGCTATTTTACTGGTTTAATTTTTGCATGCATTTCCATAAAACTATTTATAAAACCTCTTGATTTACTATCTGTATATTTAACAGCATTTTAAAAACAAATATTTAAATTAACACAACCTACCAAAAAAAAATGTATTCAGTAGAATTAAAAAGCCCTACAATTGCTTGGTAATGTGTTCATAATATGGACAGAAGTAGCTGGTGGGGTGTATTACACTTAAGAGGATGTACTCACAGCAGATGAAAGTTTGCTCTCAATTTATTACCTCTAATAAAATCTATTAGATTAAGCACAAAACATTTGAGCAAGGGAATGGAAGCTAAATACATGAAGTTCGAAAGATGTAAAAGATGTTACAGGACTATCATTTAAAGACCTATAAAAAGTTCAAAATAGTTAGGTAGAATAAATACTTGTTTCACAAAATGTAATCCGCTTAAGAATTAACAATGTGTTAACAATGAACATTTTACAGGTTTGCAGGATAATGCAATCATTTCAAAATACACAGCACCCAGAGACTTAGGCAATAGCACCATGTTTGTGCTTAAGCCCTGAAGAAATGTTTTTATAAATCAAGAAGATACCTATGGAACTGCAAAAAGAGATTTTATATATTCTCCTATCGGGCAGTTTATGGACTATGGAAATATAGTCCACTATTCTGTACAGGTTTCAGTATTCCATAGCCAGTACATGGTGTTTTATATACAGTAACCAGTATTTATTTCGTTCCTGAAATTAAATATAAAAAACAGTCAGATACTCAAGTGCTGTATTTTTTACTGCTTGTTGACTTGTCATATGAAACAGGATCCTGGGACATGACTACCATAATGCAAAAGTAAATCATTCAGGCCTTAGATGTCCTTGGCTGTCATACAGGTTTAGAGTAATCTTCTCAATTTTTGTTTATCCTTCCATCTCCAACAGCAGTTAAGGTTAGACTGTTATTTGGGGAAATACTACAGGGGACACTCCACTCTGGCACTTTCAGTCATAGTATATGTGATTAATAAATAAATCAATAATTTATTATTTTAATCCTTCATTTTAAATATTTGTCAGATAAAGATTATTTGCAGAATAATATATCCCTTCCCCACAGCCTTATAACTATTAAAAACAGAACACATAAAGCACCTATGAATTGTGCAATTTTAGGCTTTCTCACTCACCCTGCATCTATAAATGGGGTGCCCTTCGTTCACTTAGATTTAGGTATCTGCAATGCAGAAATACCCATGTGGCACAGCCATGCTTCTTTCATAACCAGTGGTGCAACACAGGAACTTCTACAGTTTGTTCCCTCTGTCCAGTTTGAACTTCTTTGTAACAAAGTGGGCAACAACTCAAAAATCCAGTTCCCTGACTATCAAGCCAAAGATCACTGGTCACTGGTTCTGATGGAAAGTTCAACATTGTAGATGTAAACGGAGATGAACCAATTCCACCACTGTAAATCAAGGTATTTGAAGTACTGCAGGTACAAGTCCTGTTGGTGGGATGTTTAGTTAACTTTCTCCATTTCCCAGTCATGGCTGATGTGTAAGGTATGTATCACATCATCTAGGAAATAGTATGAGAGTGCAGGGCTGTATAAGGAAGTGCAGTTTGCTGGCACAGTGGTGGGGGATTGAAAGAAATAAACCTACAGCTGCCTTATCTATAGTGCCTTTGGGAAGTAGTTTCTGGAGTGGACTTATGACCAGGACTACGATTGCATTGTTTTTCAGAGGGGACTAGCTGGTTTATCCCAAAAGACTACTCAAAAGCGGTGGAGTGGAGGCGATCAGGATCCAGTAAAAAGGGAACTACTTTATAGCACAGGAATGCCCACAGAAACGAGCTCTACATATGGCACCATACACAGAATTAAGGAAAAAGCTTTCTAGATAAGAATTTAAGAGATGGCAAAGAAAATCTACCATAGAACACAAATATTTTAAATATATTTTGGCTATCCTTGTTAAATAGACTCAAATCTTATACCTTGTAGAACTATTTTAGTTGTGTAATACTCTAAAATACATATCTTCACCATGAAAATATGCCAGAAATATATAAAAATCGAACATCGGTTTACAAATACTATACACATCAATACAAAACTGTTGTATACATTACAGCTACACAACTAATTGATTTTTTCAGTCACACTCTGAAATGCAATATTCAAAGTACTGCAAGTAAAGTTTGCAAGAGTGTTTTTCAACCACGCTGTAAGTACACCATTAGCTTGTATTGCTTCATGTTAGATATCTGTTTATGCCATGAAGTTCAAACAAACATGTGACTTCTTTAAATTCAAAGCAAGCAATTTGTAGGCTGCTCATCCATTATCTCCAAACACACTCTCTGTACAAGGTCTACTAAAGTAATGGTTCTTTCATCAAAGCCTAATGGTTTGTTTCAAATAATCAAAGTAGTGTTTATATCACTGTCCTCAGGTGCAACCATTTTGTTTCCAGGAGAACAGTATAGTACATGCTAATGTCACAAGTGATAAATCAAAGCAACTACATTTGTTTCTCTACCTTAACCAATCTACCCTACGTTTTCAACAACAGAAACAAAAGACTCACCCTGGCATTTGTACCCTGCACTTTATTCTCAGAGTAGGAGTAATTTTACAAGCAGTAAAACATCATATGCAAAAACAGCTGTTCGTTTCTTTTTCCTAACAAGTATAGCTTGACTTATGTGGGAAGTAGCACTGTTGTTATCTGAAGCCAGACAGGAAGATGTTTCTCTCCACTACAGTATCTCATGAATCCTGTGATCGTTTTTTATGCAACATCCTGCTTTTGGTTAAATACAGTGTGCCTGATCAACTCGATTCTCCACAACACAGTGAGAGAAATTCACTATTTTTTACTTTTTAAACTTAGCCATCTAAAAAGGAAAAAACCCTTGAAAATTCCTAAGCTGGGCAAAACAAAAATTAATATTTTGGAAGATCTTAGACAATTCAATGGCTATATAGAGCACAAATTAAGTTAGTGAAGATCTACAAGCACATTACCCCTTATTGATCCTTTTGTGATATTTTGTTGCAACATTGGTAAGAGTTCAGTGTTTCTCATATGATAAGACAGGAACTTCAGGCACCTTTTGCACCATGTTGGTTTTGGTGTAGTAATCACTGCAGTGATGTTATTCCCTTTACCAAAAATGTGCTGGGAAAGTCAAGTAGGGAAAGGTTTCTGTTGATTGAGAAGCAGATCCTGCAGAGCCATCAATCATGCCCTATTTTCAATTAAAGGAATGACACCGATAGCAGCAGAAGGAGATTCTGTCAGTCCTATTAGGTACACCGTGAGGGTTGCCTATATTATCAGCTGAAGAGGGTGAGAATCATGGAATAACATGGGAACAATGATAGACAAGTGAGCTGGAGTGGGCCAGAGGTTCGCCTGATGAGTTTAAGTGCAGATCATCATTATCTTCATTAACATCCGATATCCAAGGAAAACTAATACTCACATTTTATTCAAGAAAGCAGGCAGGAACCACTGCACAATTGGGTGAGGTTCCTGAATGAAGAAGACACTTAATATGCTGTTGAGCCATTGGTAAAGCTACCACACTGAACATGTTTGAAAAATATCATTAAAATTGCGAGCTATAGTAAAACAAACAAGCAAACAAACACCTTTTCATCCATTTAAGTTTGGAAATCTGAAAAGCAAGATTGATTGTGAAGCAAGCAACCACCTGTAAACCAGGTCTCCTCATGACACCAGCCTGCTTCCAAGATGACAGAACGTAGTAAATTACCCAGATCTGAGGTAACACCCAGGAGTTACTGTGATGCATCCTGACACACAGAAGGATAGCAATAAAAAGGTGAAATTAAAATACTACTAAAAAAATTCAAATATGGATAACTTTTGTCTTATGAAACTTCCTACCAATTAACATTAACTCTGAAATACAAAAGCATGAGGAGAAAAAATACAAAAAGATTTTTAGTGATGCTGTGCCATAACACTTTTTTTTTTTTTTGTAAAAATAGAGGGTTTATTTTAAACTTTTTTGTCTGGCTTTTGCCCCAGAAGGTGGCCTGTAAGGTGTTAGGGTTTGTTTTTTTTTTAAACCCAGGCTTGATGCTAAGTATTAGGACTTTAGTTTTTTATCTCAATAACTGCTAGAGCAGGTGAACTTAAATGCCATGAAAAAACACAGAGCTTGAGAAGACTGCTGACTCGTGAACCCTCTTTCCTTACACTCATAAAGCACTATATTTATTCTTTTCCCAAACTTAACTGAGGATGCAGGAGATAAGCAGAAATAAATTTGGTGACACCTCTATGCAAATAAAAAGCATACCAAGGAAGGAAATGGCCACGAAAAGGCTGACTAGGTTTTGGGTTAGAAAATAGGGCCATCAAGAAGAACTAAGAACAGTAGTTCTCAGTTTGAGAAGGGAGCCTGGAAAGCATACAGAGACTTGTTTGGCTTCTCTTTCATATTCATTTTCTCTCAGTTGCTTGTCCTCAGTGGCAGGAGGACAGAAGATGACTTCTCAGAAGCAGTGTTTGACAGTAGGTATCAAAACAGATCACTAGCTGAGAGCTTCAGCATACTGAGGAAGCAAGCAGGCATGTGACCACCAACATAGGGAAGTACTGGAACATTTTACTGGTTTATTATACTCATTTTCCTCTTAAGCCACCCCTAGCCCTGCAGCTCAGTTCTTTACCCCTCCATTTCTGAAACCTCACAAGGTAGCTTCAAGAATACAAGAAAATTCTGGTGAAAAAAAAATTAATAGTGCCATAGGAGCTGCCAAATAATAGGAAAAGAATTGGAGGTTTAAGATGCAAAAAAGTCAGAAAAGTAAGAAAAGAAAATCCCACTTCTCACTTTTTTTTGTGCACATCAAGGCTACTACCCAAGATGTTAAGCTGTATCAAATGTGTAATCCCAAGAAGCAAGAAAAAGAAGAACAAAAATTTCCTCTGGCTAATTTTACCCAATATAGAATAAACTCTGCAATGAAAGTGTGAATAAGTTGATTAAATCTGACATTAAAAATACATTCCTACCAATGTGCTTTCGCACATGAGTCACCACAACTAACTTTCTGAAAAATAAAAAGGAACCACCAGATATAAACTCTCCTCAGTTCATTAAGGTGGGTATTTTATTCAGTGAAAAAAGCCTTGAAAACAAAGACTTACTTGGCTAGCCATCTAACACTAAATAGTGATTAATTTTCTACTACCACACTCCCTATTAGTATTACTCCCAAATGTTCAGTTTAATTTAAGTACTTTCTGATTCATGAACAAGGGAATAACATACAGCTATAAAAAGGTAATCCAATCCTAAAATGGTCTTAACCCCCATAATCTGCACTTCAATGGCAAGGGAAACTGTACAGTTTTGAAACTGTAATCAAGATTTTTTTTTTTCAAACACACACACTGGAGCTGTCCTTTGCTCCCATCACTTATTAGATTACAATAAAACGACCATGTTCTCTTTATGGTGGGAACACAGCGACCCTGGGGTGATTTATAATCTTGTGAAACCCTGTCCACACTGCTGACCAGACTCTTTTTTCCTCTT
>VXAU01000076.1:213284-247084 GCA_013399695.1 Formicarius rufipectus | reverse complement strand
TGGCTGACTGAAGTACACTTATCTAATTCAGTCTAATGGAAAGAATTGCTAATTTCACTATCTGCAAATATTTTTAGCAATATATTTTTAAATATATATTTTAAAAGAACCTTAACTTGATATTATTCCTTGCTTATTCCTCATACATTTTAAACCACAGTATTTTAAAAAGAAGCATCAATAAAAGCGTGTATCATTTTATGTTTCTCCTAAAATGTGTTAATATTAATTTGATATAGACATTCAAAAATTAATCATTAAAGATAAGCTAATTTGAGTCAAGAATGACTTTGCTATGACTCCTGGGCAAAGACATCCTTGTACAACTTCAAGTGAAAGTTCAACAAGAGCTACCATCTTTGCTATTCCAGGAATTCAGTAAACTGTCCTGGGACCTACCCAGTATAGCATGGATTCCCTGCTATCCCTACTTCAGATAGTATATGGATGAATTATAGATGCTGCCTCCCCCAGATTTGACTGTCTGCATAACAGAAGTTTCAATTTGGTCATAATTAGAACCTAACCCATTAATAGCAAAATTTGCACTGAGCTGAATGCTGCAAGTTTTGTCTTCTAAAGCAAATGCTTAGCTGATCCACACAGTGTCCACTAGATCCTACCTTTCCCTAAGCAAGCTACTGCCATTTCATTAAAATTTTCAGTGGAAGTAGAGATCAGGTAACTAACACTTGAAACAATATTAGATAGCCATGAGTAAATACAATAGGTAACTGAATTACGCACAAAACTTCCACAGCTTTTTTCATATGATAGACTGTAGCTAAACATGTAACAATGTTTTACTGAAATGTAACTGTTCAATATTCTAGTGAAGACAACAAAATATAGCATTTCAATCAGCTATGCCTAGCAATTTCTTCACTTGCCAAATACCTGGTTTAGAAAAATAAAATTACATGCAGTCTTCACAATATTGCACTTGATATTTAAAAATTAAAAAGGCTCATGCTGGAGTTAACACCAGCTACTCTTTATTGTTTTATTCAACACCGTAAGCTATTTCAGAAGGATAAAAAAAGTATTTCACTTCATGGAGATAAGGACAAATTGATAATTGTAGCAAATAAGTCAGGTTGTCCTTTGCTCTCAAGGAGGTAACCTACTGTTTCACTCCTCTAAGGACTTGCTTAATAAGATGAACAAATTCTCGGGGAAAAAAAAAAATCAATTAAAATTGAGAAAAGTCCCTTAGGATAAAGTTAGTTTGGCAGTCCATGCATTTCTCAATCATTACTTCACTCTGTTCTAAGTAATACATTCTTACTGCATGTTTCTAAGTAGTACCCCTTTTGGTAACAAAGCGGTTTCAGAAGTGAACACTGAAAACCAATGCTGAATCAGGAAGGGCTGCTGGATAAGAGGGGTTGGGAANTTGGGGGGGGGGGGGGGGGGGGGGAGAGATTATTCATTCATTCATTCTGTGAACTACAAAAAGCTTTCCCGATCTGCAGTCATGAATAGCCTCAAAAAAATCCCACCTTTGAAGGACAATCAAATAACAAAAGAGGAAAGTCAGGTATAGTTTCTCTTAAGCACTCTTCATCCTATTTTTGGGGGGGGTTTGTTGTTTTTTTAAATGTAAACATCTTCTTGCTCATTCATATGCAAAACAGTAACAAAAATATATCTACTTTCTTAGAAAATCTTGTTGGGTTAATCACTGTCTTAGATTACTGCAGGTAAATACTTTTGCATTATAGCACCTCTCAGTCCCAAACACAAATTGGCAATTGTAGCATATTCATCCAANATATTCCTAGGATTGCAAAATGAAAAGTCAATATGAGCTGCTAATATTAAACAAAACCTTCTATATTGAACTGTTTACTGATTATTTTTTCTAACCAGGTCCTTATAGAGTCTTTACATTGCAGTATATTGGGGGGGGGGGTGGGGGGGTNGCAGTATATTGGGGGGGGGGGGGGGGGGGGGGAGAGATTATTCATTCATTCATTCTGTGAACTACAAAAAGCTTTCCCGATCTGCAGTCATGAATAGCCTCAAAAAAATCCCACCTTTGAAGGACAATCAAATAACAAAAGAGGAAAGTCAGGTATAGTTTCTCTTAAGCACTCTTCATCCTATTTTTGGGGGGGGTTTGTTGTTTTTTTAAATGTAAACATCTTCTTGCTCATTCATATGCAAAACAGTAACAAAAATATATCTACTTTCTTAGAAAATCTTGTTGGGTTAATCACTGTCTTAGATTACTGCAGGTAAATACTTTTGCATTATAGCACCTCTCAGTCCCAAACACAAATTGGCAATTGTAGCATATTCATCCAAAATTTCCTACCCAGTGTGTTCTGGATTAATAAATAGACAAGCAAGTTCTGCATATATTATCCCTTACACCTCAGAATGTGTAAGGGATAACATGCTGTTACGCAGATGCTGTGCTTCCCTCTTCCCATTACTAGTAATGTCAATGATGGAGAAATGACCATAGCACTTTGAAAGCATCTCAAATAAAGGGGCAGTGCAGACAAAATTGTATTTCAAGTCAGAAGAAAACAGAAGTGGTTATGCTGAGCAGGTATGTAAATTATTTTAGTCTCCCTGGGGTATTATGATGGTTTCTAATAAGAAACCGTTCTTCTGAAAGTCACTCTTTGTATGTGCCAGCCCTTTACAAGTGTCTAACACTGGGCACTCACACACAGAAGCACCTCAAGTGGCATTAGATGTCTATGTTTAGGCAATTATACTGTGACCAGCCTAAGATAAGATTATTTGCCCCTAGTTTGAGATATCTAAAAGCTGTCGAAGTCTAAACTTATGATCAAGACTCCTTCAATAGTCAAAAGAATAAAGACTGTCAGCTCTAGAAAGCAATTCATCTTGTATGTCTTACCATATACTCTAAGGACAGATGAATGGCTTTTCTGGAGGTGCCCATCCTCTCCATTTGACTATAAAGGGGGTATAGCTCAAATTGAAAAACTTTACATATCTGAGGCTAATGGACTGACATTTACTGTCAGTCATGTTGCTTTAAAAATATATTATGCTCCTTCATATCTACTTTATGTTACGGAGGAATGTCTAAAACTAGGTATCTAGAAAGTGGTTGTCTAAGCTCTTATTATTTTCAAAGAAGACCTAGTCAAAGAAGGCTAGAAAGCTATTCAGTGGAGCAAATGTAGGTGTCTGCTTTAAAATAATGAGTCTTCCTCTGACTGTATCAACTACACTGCCATTGACTAAATCTTGGTGTCTGAACTCAGAGTTGAATTCTTCCCTATGAGTCTGGCTGCCTGAACACAGGAGCCTAGTGCCATCTGCGATGCCCTGAAGTATCCAAGACATGCAGACAATCTGGCAGACTTGACAAAGGACCTGGGAAAAACGTGCACTCCTTTGAACAGCAGCTGTAAAACAGATAAGATACCCTAGGGCCTTTCAAATGCATCTAGATGCCTGTGTTTATGCAATTGAATCATGTCCTACAATTCCAAACAGCAAGTTAATTTGGAGTAGCTAGAGGATTAAAATGATACGTTAGCTTACTTGAAAGTAACTTCTCCATGTACCAGTCTTTTATCTTGTTGGTCTGAAATGAGTGGCTGGAAGATCTCTTGTCAACCTACAAAACCTTATTCCTTCAGATACTTAACCATGGATTTCTACTGCATCCTGTAATAACCTTAGTAAAAAAATGTTATTTACCTCTGGTCTTAAAAGAACATTTTTATTTGGGCAAATACACCCACATTTTCAAAATGAATGATGCTGTATGTGTCATACAATAGCTAAAAGAATTGAAGAAAAAGAAACTCTAAGTTTTTTACATAAAATATTATATTCTTTGGATACAGTACATTTAATGCTTTCTCCATTATATTCACAAAGGTTTAAAATATTAGAAGCTGTTAAGATTATCAGAGTCTCCATATGACATCCATCCTATAATGATAAATAACAATGTGACAGTAACCACAAATTTGTTATTACTCTGAAGGTGAAGAATAAGAAAGTTTGCCATAAAAATTTGTTCTGCACACTTTCCGTGGTATTTTAGACATTTAAGCTGTTGTTACATGTCAATTTTCTGTCAGCAGCAGATCAACTATAGGAGGTTTTCCATATATTTCCCTATCATTCCTTCCCTTTACTTCCAGTGTAGTTGATTTTCAAGAACTAATATTTTCCCATGTTGTTTGAATGTTCATTACCAGTTATGTTACCTTGATGACTCAATCTGAATAACAAAAAGACATTAAACATTCATTAGACCTGAGAGATGATGTTCAGGGTTGGTGTTCTACCAAATTTGTTGGGAAGGCGTTTTTTCTGTAAAAAAAAAAAAGGCCAAAAAACCACAACAACTGAAATATAGCTACCTAAAACTGTTCAAATCTGTGCTTCTACAGCAACTGAAGATCTTCTGCATTGAGGCTACCAATTTACAGTGTTGTCTTCCTCCTGTCCCAAGCCATGTGCTGCCACTCCTTTCTCCATAGTGCCTCTAGGCACTAAAATTTGTGCCATGTAGTCAAGTCAATTTAAATAATTGGTCCAACTGGAAACTAGTCCTTCCAAAAAAAAAAAAAAAAAAGGTTTAATTTTCAGCTGGTCCGAGCAGGGAAACAACCTGCTTACCATATTTTTAATTAGAACATTGTTGTTCAGGGACAGCAGAGAGTTCTTAACCTTGTCTAGCAAAAATGTGTTGCAGCCTGTCTTGATCTACATAAAATGAAAATGTGGTTATATCAGAGCATTCATCTCACTTTTAATTTAGCTTGTATAGGTAAGAATATTAGTGAAGACACTGCCGCACTGCCTTCCTCAGCAACTGGCAAATGCTTGGTACAGACTTTTAAAGGGACTATACTCAAGCTGCTAGACTACACTGCCAGACCCCCACTGTTCCCATTACAAATGCTGGCAAAATTACTGGCTCCTGCTTCAGTCACACTTACCTTGTACTGTGAAAACATGCCATGATAGTGCCTAATATTTTCATGAGTGCTATCACTACTTCTTGCTCCCCCAATGTACATTCTTCTAGTGATGCTCTAAGCACAAAATACTAAAGCCAAAGTTTCAAAATGACCACAAATTTTAGAGTCTTTATGGACCAGTAAAGCAGACTTCTGCATTTTACTCACTTCTCCCATTATCTTTGGGGGACTGGCTCTTCAAGAAATTACAAGACCCTGACTTCAGAGTTAAAGAAAAAAACATTCCTGAAAACCCTAAGATTTTTTTTTTCTAATTTTATTTTTCTTGAAATTTCATATCAGATGTAAAGCTAGCCCAAAGAGCTGGAATTCAAGAATCTTGCCTTCAACACAAAGCTTTCTCCTGTAGAAAAAAAAAAAAAAAAGAATACAGCATAATCTGTAATCCCTTTTCTGTGACACCATTCGGATTGTTTTCATTCAAATAAATGTGCCCATGTGAAGTCTGAACCTGAACTACAGCTATTCTATAAACACCACTGAGAATATCTCAACAGAACATTCCTACCAAGAGCACAGCTATCTCTAATGACTATTAGCTCTGATAGGAAATACAGTAAATGATCAATAACAGTTATATTTTGTCAGGGATGAGACCTGTTCTAGAGGAGCTGAAACAGCTACCAGGGCCAAAAGCAGTAGCTTCCTACAAGGTTTACTGCTGTTCATCACCAGAAAAGCTATCATAAACCAATACTGTGGTGCAACTCAAGGTACTGATGAGCAAATACTAAGCAAAGTGAGTTTAGTTATTCCAGAATAAGTGAACATGCCCGTTTTATATTCCACAACCACCACAGAATCACTGAATCATGCAGATTGAAAAAGGCCTCCAAGACTGAGTCCAACTTTTGACTAAATACCACCTTATCAACTAAACCATCGAATCAAATGCCACATCTAATTAGTTGTTTCTTGAACACTTCCATGGACAGTGACTCTACCGGTACCCTAGGCAGACCATTCCAATGCATAACCATTCTTTCCATGAAGAAATTCTTCCTGATGTCCAGCATGAAGCTACCATGGCACAGCTTGAGGCTATGTCCTCTTGTCCTGTTTCTGGGAGAAAAGACATTCCCACCAGGCTACAACCTTCCTTCAGGTAGTTGTAGAGAGTAGTAAGATCTTCCCTGAGCCTCCTTTTCACCAGGCTAAACAACCCCAGCTCCCTCAGATGCTCCCATAGGACTTACCTTCTACACCCTTCACCACCTCTGCTGCCCTTCTCCAGACACACTCCAGCACCTCAATGTCCTTCTTGTATTGAGGGGTCTAGAACTGGACACAATACTTGAGGTGTGCCCTCACCAGTGCCGAGTACAGAAGGACAATCACTGCCCTAGTCCTGCTGGCCACACTAGTGCTGATACAGGCCACAATGCCACTGGCTTTCCTGGCCACACTGATGGGTTATGTTCAGCTGCCATTGACCAGCACCCCCATGTCCTTTTCCACCAGTCAACTTTCCAACCACTCTTCCCTAAGCCTGTAGCACTGCATGGGGTTATTGTGACCCAAGTGCTGTCTCAGCCCATCAACAGAGCCTGTCCAGATCCATCTGCAGAGCCTTCCTACTCTCCAGTAGATCAACACTCCTGCCCAGCTTAGTATTGTCTGCAAACTGATTGAGGGTGCATTTGATGCCCTCATCCAAATCATCGATAAAGATATTAAACAGGACTGGACCCAATATTGAGCCCTGGAGAACTCCACTAACCAGGAATTAGATGCTGCACCATTCACCGTATCTCTCTGCACCCATCTATCCAGACAGGTCTTAACCCAAAGAAGAGTGCACCTGTCAAGGCTGTGGGTTGCCAGCTTCTCCAGGAGAATGCTGTGAGAGATAGTGTCAAAGGTTTTACTAAAGTCTAGGCAGACATCTTCCACTGCCTTTCCCACATCCACCAGGTAGGCCACTTGGTCATAAAAGGAGATCAGATTAGTCAAGCAGGACCTGTCTTTTCTAAACCTATGCTGGCTTGACCTGATGATTCCCTGGTTGTCCTGTACATGCCCATGATGGCACTCAAGATGACTTGCTCCATAACCTTCCCAGAACCAAGGTCAGGCTGACAGGCCAGTAGTTCCCCAGATCCTACTTACGACCTTCTTGCAGATGGATGTCACATTGGCTAATCTCCATGGAATGAAGGAGATGATTTCCTCCTTGTACAAAACCAGGCAGGACTTATATATACCCTATGCTCTCAATTTGAAAACTGTTAACTTAATGGTTGCATTTAGTTGGGCCAGACACCACAAACCAATGAATAAACAGCGCCTGTCCAATGACATCATTACTGGATCAAAATTCAGAGATACAGACCTTAATGTTTTACTGTTATAATCCTTCCCCTGTTCCTACATCTCAGAAATGTTATAAGATCCTTCACCGTCTTTAGGAAAAGCCAACACCGCAAAGAAAAAAATACCAATATGAAGCTATCTAAACAAACCAGAAATTTAATAAGAAATTCTAACTCTATAATCCATTATAAAAGAGAAAAATATTAAGAAATACAACCTGGATATCTTTTACAATAACCATCATCATAAACATATCTGAATGGTATAAACATACTACCGAATCACAGGACGGGTGAGGTTGGAAGGGACCACAGTGGATCATCTGGTCTAACCTCCCTGCTTAAGCAGGGTTATCCCAGAGCACCTGGCACAGGATTGCATTCAAAAACCGCTTAGCCGAAGTCTGCTCTTTCCTGCAATTTGCTGTATCCAGTTTATCATTTGAGGATGCCATGCATCAATCAGATGCTTTCTTACTTTTTTTCCTATTAATTTCAGAAGATGTTCTATTACTGGACTATTCCTTGAACTTGATTCAACAATCTCAATTAATTGTTGGGTTACTCTAGCTGTAGTCAATAGTCCTTAATCATGAATTTTATCTCACACTGTTTAACACTTAAGAGAGCTATTTGCTAGCAGATTAAAGATTAAAAGTGCATTTTGTTGTTTTTTTTTTTCCTTTTGAACACTGGTCCTTCATTGTTCCTTGGTCCTTAAAAATCATAGCATATTGTACGTTAGAGCATGAGTGTACTATAGTTAAAGGATCACACCTGGAAAGTCTAGTGTTTTCTGTACTTAGTGACCCTATCTCAAATCACTTCCTTTTCAACTCTGGAAACATGAACTGTTCAAAATAGTCTTAAAATAGATTTTAGTAAAAGTGCTACGTCATTGTACCTTGAATCTTCTCAAGAATAAAACCCCACAAAGTCCTTTCAGATAGTACACAACATCTTAAAAGAATCATACCTTTACAAATGCCAATATTTAAACAAGAATTTCACTCAAAGAAATCCAAGAAAATATCACCTTTTTACTGAACAGACCCGCTTTTGGGGAGCATTAAGGTAAATGCTTACTCACATTAGTTTTTGCCACTCTTCACCACTGTTAACCCAGAAAAACTAACCCAACTTTCTTTGTTCTGAGGAGTGACAACCTTGCTCCTGCAGCAACAGTATTAGTAAGAAAACTCTCTTTGCTTACCCAAAATTTTAGTTACATCTATACAGTCCCACTAAATACCATTACTGTTTACCATAAACAACTAGGTTGTGCAAGTATAAAGAAGGGCAAAATAAAATAAATATTCACGGTGAGCATCTGAAAAGGGACTGCAAAGGGAAAAAAAAAAAAAAAAAAGCAGTGGAAGATTTAATGAGCTCAAGCTATTTAACTTATCAAAGAGAAGGAATGAAGATCTGAAAGTACCTACCCGGGAAGCAAAATTTCAATAATGCAAGCAGCTGATAAGCATGTAGGAAGCAAATGTAGATGTCAGAAAAGCAAAACAAACAAAACAAAAAAAAACATCCAAACAAAAAACATACAGAAGGTAGAGACTAAACAAACTTACACTGAGATGTGAAGAATCCAAATCACCTTGTATCTGAGCAAAGTCTAGTTACTCTTATAAATAATTCTTTAAGTACAAATTATTAGAGAATCTAAAGCAGAAACTCTAAAACTGTATTACACAGACAGGCCATTCATTTACTTTCTATATATATTTCTCTTCCTTCTGGCATTAAACGTATAAGGTGCCTCAACCTGTCTTTCCTGACTGCTTGTTCATACACAAAGGAGTCTCACTACTTTTCATGAATGCAGAACATCCAGTGCCCTGTTTGTAATTTCTTCTTTAAAGTAATTTCAGCAGTTTCATGAGGAACACTACCTCCAAAGAAGCATCTCTAACTAGCAAAGTCCCTCACAGGAGACCTGAGCTAGCTTCAGAAAGTTAGTGAAAAAGAGTCATGCTGATATGTTGCTATCTATGATGATATGCACACACTGAAATGAAATGGGGTCAACTATGGGCTTTGAAACATGAAATCAGCTCATGGAATTATCCGGAAGTCATAGAGCACATGGAAGAGAACAAAACCATATGCACCTTTGTGTACATCCCATATTGCACTAAGATGACTTGCCTACACACTCTAGGAACTAGCCCTAACTAAGCCAGCCCGGATAAAGAAAGAGTTAACAGTGATTTTAGTGTGCTGCCATAGTGGAGAAAAAGGCATAAAGTCAAAGGAAGATATTTAAGCCCAAAATTGTAGATGAAAGAAGATTAGGTGCCTTAAAAAATACCAATTAAATGTCTTTCATAGTTCAGGATCTTATTAGTGAAAATTATTTTTAGCTTGCTAAAATAAGATCATATTTTGCTTGGCATTTTCAATTATCTGAATTAAGATGCAGAAAAATATTTGGAGCTCCTTACCAAATTTTTAAGATGTTTCATATTTGGATATGAAAGATTAAGTGTGTGCATAGGCAAATTTCCTTTTGAACTGCTTTCATACTTGAACTCAAACATCTTTAAGAAGGGGTGGAAGCAATTCTTTCTGTTCTGATAATCTTGAGAAAAAATGGCAATAGAACCACAAAAGGCAGAGTGAAGAGCATTTTAAGATTCACAGGAACACTCACTTATCCAAGGAAATTCATTGTAACTGATCTAAACCTCATGCTCCATTTCAAATGGCTTATAAGATACCAGGGAATGGCACTTGCTAAGACAAAACCATTTTGAAGTCTTAAAAAAATAGCTACCAGAGATACAACTGTAATAAAGCTCTTTGAAACTAGTAAAAGCCTCAAATACAAGCTCATTTAGACATGAATCTATTCTTCTGGAAAACGATTTGCAAATATGAGACATTTCCAGAGCAGTAACTAAAATACAAAATAATTATGTTGCAAAGAAAAAGAAGCATTTGATTATGAGTTGTTTCACGAGCAGGTCCGTGAGCACAGATCTGCAGCGGCACGAAAAAGATTTCTACTAAAACCAACAATCAAAATATTATCTAGATTTTAAAGCCTCGAAGCTGCAGAATTATTGACTAAACAATAGTGCAGGCTTAATATTTACCTTTCTTACAACATGCATTTTCAACAACAGCTACAAATACAGACAAAAATATTATTTAAATTGGAATCCGAGATAACTACAACTCTTATAGCTTTCAGTTCTGACACCCAGACTGGTATCTAAAATAAGAAAAACTAACACAATTTTAACCTTCTACGACTTTGAAAATATTAGTTCACTATAGAATTGTCAATAAGGAAATGTCCACATTCGCATGCACTAAAACACACTTGAAGCTTAGAAACTGCCCATATTGATAGTCCGTGCATCTAGTATGACAGGAACATGATGTCTGAAATGCTTAATCAAAATACTCCAGTTACATAATTTTTCGCTCTATCATCTGTGCCCCTTCAGTTCATCCACTTCAGGATTCTACATACAAGTTGTGCCAGAAACAAGTGCAAAATTACTTTTATCACATTTTAAATCCATGTATGTAGAGATACAATAAATTTTATGAATATGTCTGTCCTCACAATCCTCTGAATTACCTCAAAGCCCAATACATTCTAATAAAAACTGGATAAACAGAACATCTTGGGCAGAAACTGAGGGAAAGAAGATGTACTCTTCACTATTTTGTCAGTCAATAGCTTAAATAAGTCATTCTTTCAAAACATGAACCATATCTCAGAATAGTGAGAATAAAATAATAATCATCAGAATAGTAACAGCAATGGTGAAAGATAACAATGGTAATTTTAGGAAGCTAAATTTCTCTCCCTCTCTGTATCTACATATATAAAAAGAGTTTAAAGGGTTTCTTAGCAGTATAATTAAATTAAAAAACAAACAAACAACTAAATAGCTTTCATAACTAAATATACATTGTAGCAACTCAACAAGTGTGTTATTATGTAGTTCAGCTTGGAAGTCAAAGGCCAGATCTCCATGTTTTCATCTGAAGTCTTGCTTGCAGTCACAGCGAATGCTAAATCCGTGAAAAAACTCAATGAGAAACACAACTTCACAGCGGAGGGGAGGCAAGGCAGTAAGAAATACAGATGGTGTCTACAAATGTAAAATCTGGCAACTATATAAATTCAGATTTTTCATTAACATAATTAATCATTTCAGTGACCAGAATCCCAACAGGGGCCTTGATCATTTTAAATAGAGGATATGTTGAAATTAACATAAACCCAGCTTCTACTTGAAAGCTTCTGAGGAGTAGTTGCTTGGTTAGTGTTTTAATATTGACCTGTCAGAAAAAGAAAGCTAGAAAATGCAGACCCGGGCTGCTCAGTCTGATCTATGAAATCCCTGTTCAGCCCATACACAACAGCTAGAGAATTACAGGCATATTTTTCAAAAATACTATCCCAGGATCAGCCTTTGAACAAGGGGAGTATTTGGTATACCTAAGTAAACAAAATTCAGTAAGAAAAAACTTCTATCTATAAAATATTTTAAATATTCTAAAAATACCTCCGCTTTGTATTTGCCTAATTTTCAAGTTCCTTACAAAATGGAAACAAAGTGACTGAGCCATTTTTGGTTGAGTTGGTCATCCCTACCCCAAAGAGCTATGAAAAATCCACTTCCATTGAAAATGCAGCAAGGCAGAGGTTCTACCTGTTAACTCTTTTACATTTCAAATCATCATGTGCAGCAAGTAATGCAAGTGCTTTAGTAAAAGGGTATTGGCATCTTCATAAGGAAACTATGTGTTTTAGACAGTAGGGTAGTACCTGGTCTTGCTTAAGTCTGTGGGCATCTTGCTATTGCCTCCATGTTTGCTGCATCATAAAGACCAAAGCAATCTATATTCTAGGTATCCCATGTAGCAGAGTGTTTAAAACATTATTCACATTGCAAAAATAAATATGAACAACTAAAAGCTACTGAATATTCAGCACAATGTGAAAAACTAACATTTGTTCCTGTTAAAAATGTGCTGATATTTTTAAAAGACAGAGCAACGCTCACCTTTCATACAGGATTACACATTCAATTCTAGACTTTACAAAACAAAAGACTTATCACAAACAATCCTAAACCTCCTGACATCTTCAGAAATTCAGACAAAAGACATTCTTCTTGATTGTTCATCCTAGTAAATCTCAGACACTATATTTCAGTGTAGACAAATGCCAAAGGATAAAAAAAATCAATCAAACAATTAAACCAACCTACTAAATTTCACTATATAACAAAGGAGGAACAGTGTATGTTACATAATTTACAAAAACAGCAAGACATTACCATAAATCCTACTGACAAAAGAGAAGCTGTAGTTCTTTGGTATTGGGATCATTACTACAGAGGCAGCAAACCAAATGTCAGAAATGTGTTACTTTAAAATGCCCTGATTTTTTCATAAAGAAGCTGTGAAGTTATTTCTATAGCATGGAATTCTGTAAACAAATTATGATGAAATCAGATTAGAGAACAAGCCAAATAATGGACAGACTACAATGGCAAGGTGCTCCCAACTTCCTGAAATAAGTAGATGTGTCTTATGGTGACTCTTTGCATCAAGTCTATGTTGAAGCCCTGTCAACATAAATACTGCCTTCTTTGCATGCACAGCAGACCTTAATGAACATCACTTCCAACAATACAAAGTACCTTCTCTCCACTGTGGACATTTGATGGTATATAGTATTATCATCTTGATACAGAAAGTTAAGCAGTTAAGCCCCTTACAGTTCAAAATATCCCATAACGTCTACAAACCATTACTGCCATCAAAAATGAACTAAATTAATTAATATTTCAGAAATTCATTAAAAATTAAGAATACTCATTTTTACAACTTCCTAAGTTTAGCAGAATATGTTCTTCTGCCAAATCATTTCACATTTAAGGAGGAGATTGTTATTCTCAGGAAAATAAAGTTAGCTTTAGAACTGAACTACAATTCCTTTATGTCTTCCTTCAAAAAAAAAAGGGAAAAAAATTGCATGTATCTTACAAATTCTTATAATAGGAACTAATCCTACCAGCACCAAGATAAACTACCTCATATTTAGAGCACTATTATAATATCTAAAATATTTTATTTAACATAAGAACATTTTCATCATTTATTGAATTTTTCTGCAGCAATCCCTGGAAAATGTGATTTAACCACTGTGATACAGCTTAATTCTGAAATTCATGAATTTCAGTGATTTGACCATGAAGAAACTGCCATGTTTTAAACCCATTTTCCAGTACTACAGCTTTAAATTCTTAACTCTTGAGAAATCCATCTGTAGACCAAATGCTTCTGACAGAAGTTATCATTCTTCATCCCAATAAAGTGATAGTGAAGATAACTATAACAGGCTAGAAGCCAATCTTTCAACTCATATCCTACACCCCTCCCTCCAGGACACCTTCTATATACATCATCAATACAATTCCAAAAGCTGCCTTCTCCTCTACAAGCCTCTTTTGATTATTTTGCACGCTCACAAGTAAGACTGCTCTATAAGGCAGCTCTCTCCCATTATTAACTACTTCTGTCTCTTATAACATCTTAAATCCTTCCCCAGGTGTGAATGCCCTCTCACTACTTACCTTTCCCCCTTTAATTTCACTGCTGCATGGACTCCAGGGTGCAATGTCAGGTAGCCAGGTTCTCCTCTGCTTTCACTGTTCATTATGCACCCAGACAACAGTTCACCGAAGGCGAAGATAGCAGGAGCAAGCACTTACAGAAGTAGCCATATATGAGAGATTCTTATGCACAGATATAAAAAAGGGGAAGAGTTCTGGACACTAATCCCACTTTATCCAACAACCATCTGAAATTTGTATTATCTGTACTGTAGATAGACCCAGTGGAAGAACAAACTATTGGTATGTCAGTTAAAGAAAAGGTACGTAGAAAAAGTACATGCACAAAAATAGTCTTCACATAATTTCCAGTGCTCTGGCTGCAACATCAATAAAGCCATCAATCACGTTTTTGTATTGAAAAGATACCAACTTCTACAGATTGCTGAACATCTGAAGTACTGCTACATACTTAGCTTGACAAAAATTTCCAGATGATGAAAATATACTGTAAGGTTATAGAGAACTTTGGGTTTCCTATATAATTTTGTCCACCTACGTAACTTTCGGGTTTTGTTCGGAATGGCTGTTATATTTACTTCTTTCCACAAAAGAAGGGTACTTCGGGCCGGGGGTGGGGATGGAAACACATACTTCAGAATGACGATCAAACTCAAAGTAACTAGCTTTAGCAAAATCCAGCTTGCTCTGCTGTGGCCAGACTGAAGGCAACCACAGAAAGAAAACAAGAGCGTTTTCTTTTCTTCCCCTCTTCCCTCCCCTTTAGAAGTACTAAGAACTTTTCTCTTCCAGTTTAGCCATGGAAGGAGGAAAGTGATAATCCCTTTGAAATTCAGCACTTAACACCTATACGGTAGGTGATAATTGCTACATTCCAAGAGGATTAGCACAGTGGAACCCACTTTACAGTGAAGTCAGACCACTCTAAGCGGAGTGAAGTTTTGCTAAAATCGTGCCTACCCAGGGAAATTCCGAGCTGCCCACTGTTTCTGGATAGACAAGGATCTTGCAGCTTCAGATGTGTTTCCATCACAACTGCAAAAAGTTGATGAAGAAATCAACTGCTGTATAAAACAGATTTAACAGTACTACTACTAATAATGAAGTATCCTTAAAGAAGTGCAAGCTAGTATAATTTTATTGACACTGCTTGTGAAAAGTGCACAGGTTATCACAGCCTAGCTGTTCTTACAGAGAGTACAATATTTCCATCATCATTTGGCAGGACTATCGTAAACTAGGTCCTCACAGTAAACCAGTAGTCAGTAATTTAATACTGGATCAGAACCCTGAGGTCTAAATGACACTGTCTGATACTGCACAGTTATAGGAGATGCTTTCTGTACTAATGCTATGCCCTTAACAAGGGGAAAATAAGCAGAATAATTTAGGGCTTTCACTCCACCAGCAGAGACACAGGCTCGACCTAAATTCCAGGCTTCTTCCACTGTGCAGCAGCTTCCAGAGAGTAGAGGATGCTCTGTATCAAGTGGGCTTCCTCTTCCTGAACAAGCCAAGATATGCAAGGCATGGAGGATGGCACCCAGCCCATCTCACCTTTCCCTGCCACCAGAACTTGGACAGAGGCAGCATCCAAAGGCTGGTATCAACACTATACCTCAGACAATACCCAAAAGGCCAGCTACAAGAGTTAGTAAGGCAGATATCCAAGAGAGAGGAAAGTGGCTTTCACTGCATTTTTCTTTCAAAGATTTTACTTCTCCCTTCATCAGAGCTGAACCCCCTCCTGTTTCCTTCTTTTAAATATAGATTTAAAACCGCTGTATAATCCACAGTTCATCTCTTGGGCTAAGCTCAGGGCATTGCTGTTAGGTTGCAGGAAAATTTCATGGCACACAGGATGAAAATACATAAAACTGAATGCAGTTTCCACCCCTCCTTCCACCACCATCATGCATTTCTGTCCCTATTACCCGTTCACTTGTAACAGCACAACTGCTGATGAAAACATAGGCTGAACTGTTTTCCCAAAACAGATGAGGATTAATAAATATAGTAATGAAGGCAGGGGGGGAAGTAAACAGCATTTTCAACCCAGACCTGATCCTGTGCTGAAAATGGTCACACACAGCTGTACAGGAATGCGATTGCGATCCTCGGAGAAATAGAAGAGACAAAATTATCTAAAGCACTCTTGCTAACAAAAAAGGTTGTAAATCACAGCCTTACCTCTACAGAAGGAATATAAACAACAGAGCTGTTTCATCTGTTTAAGGAACCACTTTTCTGATTCCTTTACCTATCATATTTATCTATACATTTATTAACGTCATCTACTAATATATGGATTTATTTAATACTTGATTTTCATTAACTTTCAAGTTGCTTTTATTTCCTCTCTCTATGAATGCTCCACATACTGGTCTCTGTAGAAGAACAACCCCCAGCAAAATGCTGTCTATTTGAAGGTGAAAAAAAAAAAAAAAAAGTTAAATTTGTTCATGTTTAAATCTGTTTCTGCATAAACATACTTTTTTTTTTAACTTTTTCTTAAATTGGTAAAGTATGCTTCAAGTTTCCTTGTTTCACTACTACACACTGGTAACAAAAAGAGCCTAAATTGAGAAAAGCTGACAGCTGTAAATGTCAAGATTATTCCCTCCTTATTACTGATACTCTTTTCCACAGAGCCTTCAGATCCTCTGATCATCATATATGGCAAGTGAGCACTTAGGAACAATGTCAAAGAAACTATTTCAACATCCAGGCAACTTTTTAAACAAGACAACTCATAAAATGAAGATAACTCCCTACAGCCAAGCAGATTAAACATGGTGACTGAAGACAGAATTTTCTCCCAGGCAAATTGCCAATGTTTTTTTTAAAGGTAAACTCCAGCTTTTAATTAGCATGAACACTCCTCCCTATGAGCATTGTCACTGCCTGGATCCTCTTAAAAATGAATAAAAATGGCATCCCATGACTGTGCTATGGAGCTCAGATTTCCAGCAAGTACAACAGAGAAATTAAAAACCGCTGTCTATAACCAGAGCCACAGAAGTTGAACACTGGTATAACCAAAGGGAAAGAAATTTTTTAAAACAATACTACATTCAAGTGAATATAGAGTGAAGTGGGGGTAAAGAAAATACGAAAATACATTTAAGCCTGACTACCACTTTTGCTAATGGAAGTTTTTTGTAGTTACTCCTTCTTCTGGTTCTGTAAATTAAATTCTCTACCAAGAAAGCTAAATCGAGGATGATTAATATCTTCTGATTTAACTTCCCTTCCTCCCACAGTTCAAAATTAAGTGAAAGTTATCCTCAGCCTGGCCTGTCATGGTGGGCAGTGGTCCAAATCAAGAAAAGTGGGTCAAGCATCTTTTAAAGCCAGTTATTATATGCTTCAGCAAGCATAATTATCTATTTGTTTCTAATACAATACTATTTCACACAACATTTTGAATAATAATTTTTTTCTAAGAGTGGAAAATTAACATGATAATAGTGAAAACAAAATATATCCACTTGTCTAAAGTAATGTATGCAACATGATTATTTTTTTTCCCCAATTTATATGTACACTGCACTATTTTATAATTATTAGAAGATACTCCAGGGCATATGTTGTGCTGGTGTACAGCGACTTCTCTGGTGGCTGAAATCATTCAGCCTGTGGACTCGTGAATCACAAAGCACCCACAGCTTAGCAAATCCTTGTATGACACATATCATGTCGTATCTTATTGCTTCAACACAACCCTTGCACTCCTCCCATATCACCAGTAGCCAAACGCTTAAGTACAGATGGGCCGAGCATCACTGACATCACACCCCGCAACGCATCCCTGCTCCCACCCCCACCTATTAAAAGCACAAGGCATTTTTCCCTGGGCTTAGGATGAGCATTTGTGGCTGGTACCAGAGCACTTGCAGGGTGTCTGAATTTTGTTCCAGGACGGCTGTGCGGATTTAGTAATTCCCAGCATGTCTTTGGTTGGTGTTTAAAACCACTTCAAGTCAGCCAAGCAAGTCATTTGTGTGGCGGGAGTACCAAAGAGTGAGTTCCTGCCACAGACATTCCTGGGAGGTGCCTGCCCAATAGCAGTGGGTATAACCAGCACTCTAATCACTACTGAAATCATTGATAGCACTGTCTATCCACACTATGACACAGACAAAAGCTGAAATGTATTAAACACAGCAATCCATCATCCCGCAGATGGGTAGCAGGAGCCAACAGAGTTCAGAGGGAGCGACTCCCGCTGCTAACAATGGCTGAAGTACTGACAGTTCGCTACTCCTCCTTGCTCCTCACCGGGCTCTTCTCCCAGCTTCCCAAGAGCAATAAATGAACAAACAGTCCACTGAAGAAGAAGGATTTAAATACTGTAGACTGCTGATAGCTATTATTCCAACTCAGACTGTCTACAAACAAGCTTAACAAGATACCAGTTCTCATCTTTAAAAAAAAAGAATAAAGGCTGTTACATTAAGGAATTGTGAATTCAAATAAAATAAGAACGCCAAAAAAACCCCACCAAACTTAAAATTGTTAGGTGTGTAAATCTCATCTGAATATATGAGAAGCTGATGAGCTAAATATCTAGCACCGGCAGCTGGCAGCTGGAGACAAGCTACAAACAACAGTGCTCCAAATTAAGAAGTAATTTATGTGGAATACATCATTATTTTAACATGAAGGATACAAAGCTTTAAAAGGAAGAGGAACGACTAGCAGACTTTTAAAGAAAAATAGGTCCAGAACAAAGTAATGCTATTTATGAAAGTTGATTTTTCTTTCCTGACTTATTTCTTGTAGGACACATGAGTCACACAATATCGCCAAAGGAAAAACTGCAACTGCTAACACCACATTAGTAAAGTATAAAAGGGAAAGACACTTTTCTTAGCATTTCAGCCTTGTCATTTCCAATTTTCTGCTCTTTGGACATGCTTGTATTCAAATTCTGGAACATCTATTCAGCATATCAATCCTAATTAGACAATCTGGGTCTGGAAAGGATGAGAGCTGGGTCATTTGCATAATTTAATCATAAATACTCAGTGATACATATTTCCAAATGCATTTGTACAATTATCTTTTCATCCTTGGGGCAATGGTATTAATATGATTAGGCAATATTTCTGGAAAAAACAGACAAGTATGCACTCTTTTTAACTGCAGCTTAGGGCGATATGAAAAATTAATTAATTTCTGAAGAAAATCAATTTCTGTACGTGACCACATTAGACATTGCTAAACCAAGACACAGAGTCTTTTCTCAGAATATTTTATCATTCTTTTCCAAATTCTGACTGTTCAATAATAAAACTGTTAGATTATTTAAATTATCTTAATGCATAGGCATTGAAAAATGACTATTTCTTCTTCCTGTTACCCTGAAAAACATGGTGTATTAAAATATGTATTGTTTGACCAGTCAATAGGAAACCTTAGCATTTGGTCTGAACTCATCTTATGTGATCTTTTATTAATGCACATTATACAGATTGAATTCAAGGACAGCAGAAAATAATTCAACTCTGAAAACCGCAGCTGAAAAAAAATAGAACCATGCTAACCTAAAGTATTTTAAAATTACTATAAGGTTGCTTCCTTGTTTGTTTTGCTATAGAGGATTAGATAAGGTGTTCCTTCAACAGAAGCATACACATTACAAAAATGTTGTGACATATGTGGGATACAGCCAAGCACCCAGGTGGCTAATCTCATTTTTAGAAGAAAGATACTGCTTTGTATGTTAATTGGTGAAAAAAAAAATTACATTTATGTTTTTATATGCACTGTCTTTATTTCTTCTCTATCAACAGAAAAAGTAGAAATTACTGCATGCAAATGTTCAATATTCATTTAATTTGCATGAAGGTGCTTGAACAATTTTTTTTATTCTAACAAGCTCATTTTTCATGCGTTTTGTCTTTCATCCTAATCTAGCATCTGTCATTCCTTTTTGAAGTTATTATCGGCCCAATTCCCTCTTGGACATGGTTGCTGGGTGACCGGTATCTTAGCACCCACTTTGACAGGAACAGATGTGAATCTGATCAAGAGATTTCCCATGAGTACCTGAAATCACAAACAACTTTCGGGAAAAACAAACAGCCTTGCTGTCACCGTCCCTCTCTCACCCTCCTTCCCATCTCCCCCCCAAAAAGAGTATGAGAAAGTTGAGGCAGAGTTACCCAGCATCATTGAAATGCACTATTATTTGGCAGGTGAGCTCTCCCCCTTTCCAGCCATTTCTGCCTTCAAACAGCAAGTCTAAGCAGTAAGTTTTAATAACCACCCTTTCAATACTTCCAAAGACGACTGTTTGTTTCTAAGGTCACCATCTTCTAAACGTTCCCACATTGAACTTGTTTTCGTCACATGAATGCTCTCAGTTAAATCAATGGGATTACTCGTGTAAGCAAATTTCACATGCACACAAGGACCCACTAGTTGTTTTATAACACCTGAGTCACATTATGATTACAAATAATGTTCTTTGACCACTCCCACACTTGGTTGTCGCTATCTGTATGAAACTCCAGCTTATACAAACTCGAGTACCAATAGGGATAATATTTAAGGACCTGCATAATTTTATTCTTCTAAATCATCCAACTAAGATGCTATAGGCAACAAGACTTCTTACACAAACCAAAGCTTCCTGCCTGCTTGCAAGATTAAGACTTTTATGTGCAACACAATATCATAGTGACTATATTCATTGTTGTACTTGTGATATTGAAAAATAGGAAGAAACATGAGAATTACAGCTATAATGTCTGAACTAAACTTGGACTTATACATAGCATAGGTAAGAATTTTCAGATTAAGTGAATTACTAAAAAAAAAAAAAAAAAACAAAACAAACAAAACAAAAAACTTCTTCATTCCCATCTAACATCTCTACCACAAGACTCTCCTCAAACATCACACTCTAAAGCAAAGCTTGTTTCTTCCCCCTTGCTTTCCCAGTGTTCTCTAAACACAGCCATATTTAGTGAAGAGAAAGAACACAGTTGTGATCCAAAGACTGAAAATTCGATCATACATATGTAAACTTTTAGGGCTGCATGTGACAGTAACACCAGATAAATTTGCTTTAACATGCTGTCAAACAGCCTTTCACTTCTGCCTCTTCACTATGCTACTCTTCAGCATGTTCCCAGCCCCATAGCCTCAGGGCTCTTGTCCCTACTGATACTGCCAGGGTTAGCAACTGCTTCCACTAAGAATCCTCTGTATCTGAAGTTTCCACAGTGTCTAATAAAATAAGGCTTCCATAAAGAATTGTAGATTTTCATCTCCATTTTCTTCAAAATCCAGAGAGGTGTGCAGAGAGAAGAAAATAAAGAGCAGAGGAAAGGGAAAAGGAAGAGTTTGAATTAGCAAAGATCTGAATTTGTTCCTTCATTATGAGTTGTTTTCCTGTGATCAAAAAGATAACAAAGGAATTTTTTCCTGTCTAGTTTAGATGTGAAGAAAATTTAGGACAAACATTTCAATCACAATGAAGGATGTATTGCCACTGCAGCTGAACTTAAAGATTTCCCCTATTTGCTACCAAAATCAGAAAGCAGCCAAAACATTTTATGGGTAAGTCAACGGCCTTAGACTAGTCAGATCTACACTTATTCTGAATACAGCAAAATTAATGCATCTTCTACCCCATTTATGAACAACAGAACTACAAAGGAAAAGCAAAAGAAAAATGTTTAAGTCCCTGAATGCAAATGTACCTCTCTACTTTCCATTAAAAATCATGTGGGAACAAAACCATTATCTGTGTCTTGGAAAAAAATGTCCCTGTCTACCCACTTAGGATATCAGCATCACATAGCAGTCAAGCCTGTTGATGGTATCAACAAAAACTGAATTGCTAAAAGCACAAGGCTGACTTAGAGAAAGACAGAAAACGAGGTTAGGGATCGGTATGACCACTTCTTTGAGGTGAATTAGAAAGGACCATGATGTACACACATATAATAAATACATAATGGTGATAAGTAATCACCATTTAGAAGACCTGCCCTTCGCTCTGTCAGTCAAAGAAAGCACAGGCCCTTGATAATGGTCCCACAATGATGCCTCATAAGACAGTTTGATTATCCAGACTGGCAAAGTCATGAATTGCTTAAAACAAACTGCATGGAAAAATTCACTGATATGAAAAACAAACAATCAGAGTAAATAAGCATCTTCTTAGACATTTTGTTAACGCCGCTATACCCATTTCTCACCTACCAAACCTTTTTGCCTAAGCCAAAAAAGGGAGTACAAACTCGGAACTAGCCTCCTCTGCCACAGCCACAATGATGAGCAAAAAGCCTACAGCCAGGGATCATCAGTGAGCTGCTCAGTCAATCTAAACTGTTAAGATGGCGTTAAAGAGAAAAGCATCTACTAGATTAGTAGTATCCAAATCTGTCACTCATTCACTAGAAACAGGTAGACTTATGTAGGCACTTAATGCCAATTTCAGCACTGAAAACACATTTCAAAGATGGGAAAGACTGACTAAGAATAGGGAAAGAAGGTGAAAGCAAAGCCTGGAAGGTTTGCAGAGCCTCTGTGGGATAGTAATTGCTGAGGCAAACTTAAGCTGAACAGAACACTCACTTAGTCTTTTAAATAAATCAAAATGCAAGCTAATTCTAATTTTAATGTTACCCTGTAAGTATATGAAATAAGGAACCCTTCCCTGTCCTTAGGGCCCACTATTTCAACTTAGTTGTCAGAGTCCAACCTGGCAAAACACCAGCAAGAACTCTGGGACACCATAAATACCATACCAACTCACCAGAGAGAGGTAAGCACTCACCCCTAGGGTATTTAGGCTTCTAGCTCAAACCAAAATACTGAAAGAGAAAAGCCATGGTAGCACCTACTCATTTCTTTAACTGATTTCAAGACACGACACGAACCAAGATTGCTCAAATACCAAACTTTTAGTCTAATTGAGGGAAAGAGAAAGGTCATTTTGAAGGACGGAAGAAGGGAGTCTTGAGAGTCTTCTTGTAAATTGTCTCACTGGGCAATTCTTTTTTAATCTTGAGCCACAGGTTTATGAACTTGGAGCCATGTTCTGGGTGAGCAGCTTAATGACCCATCTGCAGAGTTGCTCTTTTTTTTTAGCCCATACATTTACTGATTACAGTCACTGCCCTCTCTATTTCACATGCAGGAAAACAAAGCCTTACTAAACCCAGGAGACAGTTCACAGTTTGAGGATTTAGCCCATACCAAGCAAATTCTATAATTGAAACTTTCTACAGCTTAATTATATTGAGAAACCATTAGATATTTTAAAGAATTAGAATACTGAACTGTTAAATATCAGGCACATGACCCATACCTAATGTAAAGAAAGTTTCTAAAAATGTCCTCAGAAAATTTTAGTAGAAAAACAGGTGTAGGAGATAATTCAAATGTGACCCATAAGGCCCCAGAATCTAGAAATGAATTGGGATCAGTTCATTCTTTTCCCATGGGCTAACTTGTATAAATGTAATTCTATGGTTTCATAAAACCAGGTCAAGTTTTTGTCCCCTGAGGTCCTTTGGCAATTTGAAGCGTGGCAGCACTTTTTCCTGGCTACAAGTTCAGATCTGCATGCGTTCTGGATTTCTAAGGAAACAATTAGCCAAGCTGAAAAGATAGACCCATCCTGTTTAGAGCACATCTTCTATACAGAAAACCACTCACAAGGGTGAAACACAAATTCACAAAACAGTATTTAAAACTAGTTGACTCGGTACTTTTTGCTTCTAAAAAAATAGTTTTCTCTCATCAACTGGCACACCAAATATCAGACAACCTTATCAGATAACAATGCTAGCAGTTTTAACTAATGACATCCTTCTCTTCCTTAAGGTCAAAATGTTGTATTCATGAAGTCAGACTGTGGAATATTTCTGAATACATGTATGCTTCACAATGCATTTCATAACTATTATTTTATTACCTCTTATAACATCACTGTATTGTCCTAATTTACGTAAGACGTTTAAAATAAGGCACAACGAGATAAAATCATAGAAAGGGTCATCAGAAAAGAGGAAACCTTTATCTGGCAGACCCACACTGGCACAGGCACAGCAGCAGAGAGCTAAAGGCAATGGAACCTCCACTCCTTCAGGAACAACCTGAAATTACTGTGTTTAATACCATGACCCATCCACTGCGTACCAGAGTCTGAACTTCATTAGAATGAGGCTGGAAAGATGATGGGTTGAGTCTGACTGCTCAGCTGAGCAGTGCAAATCCATCCATGTGGGACCACACGCCTTCTGGGCTGACTAAACAGATTCAAAGAGAAGAGGAAGGATAACAAGAAGATTCCGGGTCTTTGAGCAAACTGCTTTCTCATTGTGTAAACTTGACATCGACATACTATGGAGGTGGGCTGCTTCTTCTCAAGATAAATTCCACCCTTTCTGCCACACTATTGAGATAATAATGCCAGAGAAGCTCTGAACAGTAAACTCTGTTGAAGGTTTATTAATTCTTAGCCATGTCCCACCTGTTGTACCTTGAGGTGGCCTTAAGCCAATCCAACAGCTGTGGCTATACCCAAACATGTCGACCAGAAACATCACTGATGCCCTTTCCAGGAAATATTATGACTCTTTCCTTAAACAATTTGCATGTGTGCTCCTGAAACAGTTATATGCTGGTAAATTAGTATTTCTAATACATCTTTCTTGTAGTTTCTCAAGAATGTATTTTATACATAACTATAAACTGTTACTGTATGTTTTCTACTACTGACAATTTTAACATCATATTTCAGCATCGAACTAATTTCAAAGACAATCAGTAGAATCACAGACCATCTATAATACCCAATAATGTAAGACATAGTATTTTATTAGCATTTCATGTTTATTTTTTAACCTGACCTGTTAAAAGATATGAGTGTCATCTTAAAAAAATCCCTAAAAAGCCAAAACCAACAAACTGACCCTGTTTTGAATTAGGATGACATTACAATGAAATAGACAACAAAACTTGCACGAGAATCATGAAATTGGTATTTATATCCTATATATCACTTATATTGTAGGAATTGTTCTAACAAGCTAAGAGATTTTTTTCAAAAAAAGCAGAGAACATATGACTTTTCACTTGTATCAGTACTTATTATATACTTAATACTACCTAAGGTGGTACTTCTCCCAGTGCCTTTTTTTTTTTCTGTTTTCTTTTAGTTTTCAAGGCAGAAATGTAAGGAAACGGACAACTGGAAAACGGTTTCACTTCCTTCCCACCAAATTATCTGTGAGTTTCAGAACTAAACCATAACAAGTGACAGCTATGGCACACATCTTGGAAGTGCCTATTCCCTTCAAAAAGAGATAGGCTGCACTGGTGCTATAAAAACTAATACAAAAAAATCCTCGAAGCAGGTAAAAAGCCACAGGTTATACCAAAATCTGATACTCGTTTTTACAAAGATTTTGCCCTAATTTCCTAAAATTAATTAATGCAAAAGAATGCCCACAAAAGCACTAAGATTACATTAAATGCATATGCATTAAAAAATGTATCACGAATCTATGCAACAGGTATTACTTTACAGGACACTAAATCTAAAGCATTTTTTCAATGCTTTCAAACTGTCCCTGCTAATGCAAGTACACAGCAAATCAGCTTCCTACCAAAGATGTCAACTAATTCTTTTAAAGCCCTTCCAAATATATTTTGCATATTCTTGGTTTAAAATATGTATGTAGGCTACTGAAAAGTAACAGGACTATCCACATTCTTAAAGTTATGCATATGGTTTAAAACCACAGCATTTTTATTTTAATGTAAATAATTAAGTCCTACAGGTGATCTTGTCCAACACAGAAAGGTTTTCACAGGGCTCCAAGAGACTAGAAACATATTGTATGCTTTGTAAAGACAGATAATGCTGACATTCATTAAAACATGATACAAAACCAATTAAATTATTAAGTTTATATTTTTACTTCATTTAGAAAAGAATAATTCAAAAATAATAGCTTCAGTAGTGTTGGGGGGTTTTTTTAAGTAATGCTCAAACTACTAATAAACCCTGACTAGATTTATCACTGATATAAATGTAATGAGTTGTTTGTACTTCTCTTAAAAATACAGTATCTAGAGCCTGAAAGTAGTCTTTCTGTCCCATGTATAAGATCATGATCTAGCTCTTTAAAAAAATAAAAATCATTAGTAAGTTATGAGAACATCATGAAATGAGGACTACAAATTTTGTAATTAAATACTAATGAAATATATACATATATACTACCTGTTCCCTTTATAGTCTACTTTATGTAACTGCTTTTTTTTTGATCCCTTACAATCATTTTATGTAAGATGAAAAAGAAAAGCATCTCCCAAAAGTAACATTTAAAAATAGCTTTTATCATACACCAATTTGTAAATACAAGTATACGCTGAGTGACATGTCCCAAACGATAACTTTTACTCCAAATGAAAATACCTATTACCTGTTCTCGGTACAGTATCATTAACAAGTGCTGTAACATGAACATTATTCAGGGTTATGAACTTCAATCATGGCATCGTAATGTTATCAATACATTTCAGCTGTCAATTATGCAAAAGTGTGTGCAGCAGCCCCACATACTCCCATTCTTTCCCATCTCCCCAGCACCATCCAATTCCAGTCTATAACTCTTATTCTGTCAGACGGGTAATCTGTATGCACACCTAGTGTGCCCTCTCATTCAGTCATACAACCTAAGGAACAAAATGAACATTAAAAAAATACGTCTTAACAGCTAAGGTGCATTTTTTTCAGTATATTTAGTATTACATATAATTATAATGTAAATAAGAAAACTAATCTGAAAGCTTTGCCTGAACCTGAGCTTGTTTTGGATCAAAAGGAATTTAGGTAGAATGTATCAATTTGGCCACTTAGGGAGTAATTCTATAAATTCTAAGGATGAATAAAATTTCATTACCAAAACATCATCTTATTTTAATGGAAAAAGAACATACAGTTAGTGTGGTGAGGTACATGGGGAAATTTTAATTGCACTTGCTCCAATGTTCCTGGAATATGGCTAATTTCAGCCTTCAGTGGACATAAAATATATGATATTTGATATTTGTAACAAAAAGTATGTTTCTTTTTCATACTGAAATAACTTTATTCTTCATGAGGAAGATGCAAATTATGCGAGATGCAAAGACAGTATCTACAGTAAATTAGTTTTGGAGTGAACAGGATACTTTGAACAGAAAAATGAACAGAAAGTTATATGTTACCCACAGGAATATTCTCAGGAGTGCACCAAAACTCTGGACTATTTTATTGTATCAAAAGCATCATTTTATGAACAGAAACAAGGCTTATACTATTTTAGAAAGTTTCTGTTCACTCCTAATAAACTGTTTGGATACACACAATTTATTAGATTTCATTCAATCCTGCAAACACTATCATGTATATTAATCCACCTGTCCCAGGAGGATGTTGACCCTAAAAGTAATTATCACAAAACATTGTTTAAAGCAGTGTGAACTAAAATACATTTTGTGATCCATTTTCTCGACTGATACTCATGCAACCAGTTTCATTAGTTTTGGTGAATGTACCCTGACCCGCTGCTCAGAGTCCTTTAAGTCTCATATCCCGTATCTAAAAGAGACTTGTGGAAATTCACAGAAGACAATGCATGTACTCAGTATTTACAAAGTTATCCTTCCCCAGTGTAGTTTCCCAGCTCATCAGTATCAGTGATTTAGAGTGAAGAATTCCAAACTGGAATATAACTGGATGATTAAAAGCTGATCCTTCCGCTCATGAAATTCAGTGACAGCATTCTTCTATTTTATGCTATGGAAATTACACTACTTATCCTTTTTCCTTTTCTTCTATTAAAAAAAAAAAAAAAGAAAAAGAAAAAAGAAAAGTTTAGAACCATTCACAGTTATTCACAGTCAATGCTAAGATTCCATTTTAATAGATTACCCTTCAATATGCTGCAGTGCCTATGAAATGAAACATCAGCACTTGTTAGGAGATGCTCCCAGCTGAGCACTGTATCAGATAAGTAAGTAGAACACAGTGGGTTAAGGATGAAGTTATTCCTGAAGCAACCTGGATTTTCCAATTTCAAGTTACAGACATACTTTGATTCTACATATAAAGATTTTTGGTCTATGTTTCAATATTTTTTTAAAATAATTTAAATTTTAATGGAAAAAGAAAATTTTTTCCTTAATTCGCACCAAAGAAGTGATCTATATATGAATTAACTCTCTGGATCATAATAGCTTTCTGCAGATGACTCTTCAGCTCTATCATTTAAATACATATTTAGCCCACTAAAAATTTGCTGTCAATTCCTAATATGTCAGTCCACATTATGGCGCTGTTACAGCATGCACATTTAAAGATTATTGAAAAAATTACTGTTCATGTACAGTATATAATTTGCAAAAGGTTAATCACTATTTTAAAACAATGAATGGAATTAACTCATAATACAAAGCAGATGCCCCAAACATTATTTTTAAAATAAAACATATTTAACTTATCAAAGAACAAAGAGGATCTAAATAGTACTGTTGCTTAAAACCAGACAGGCATTGTGGTTGTTTCAGACTCTTGGTTCACTGGCTTATATAATTTAGACAAAACTTGGTAGTTTCTGACTACTCTCTGCTATCCTGCAGCCATTAATGAATTTTTACAGCTTAACTTGCCAAGTTCGTCCATGACAAGACAACACTGACAATGGTGAAACAGATTTACCTGTACTAGACCAGCAGAGATTACAATAACAATTTAATATATCAGTTATATAGTTCAAAAGGAAAATCTTAAAATTCAGTCTAGTGTATGAAAATTCTGTTTCATATGCAATTCAGTTTAGATGATCAACTGCAGAAATAGGCAAAAAGCAGCCGTCTGGAATGATCTAGTAACAGAGGAAAACAGAAGAAGGCAAACAAAATTGGCATTTCCAACAAACATTTGGAACCCTCTCCAGATTACAGAATATTAAGCAGACAAGTAGTAAATATTTGCAGTGCATTTAGTTTATGGTCCTGAGGAGTGGCAGAGAAGGAGTCTTAGGTGGGAGCAGCAGCCCCCTGAGTGCCCATAGGGGCACACTGTGGGTCACTCGCTCCATGTGCCCAGGGTGTGGGGAGGGCCCAGCACACTCAGGAGAGGGGCCTGTGGCTTCCGAGTGGAAGTTCCAGGTTAAGCCTGAGGCTTAACCAAGCATTTGAAGAGAGATGGCAGTGGTCTGTGGAAATAACAAAGCTAATCATATAGCTCATTTTTGTAATAAAGTTGATACAAAACTGACAGTAAAACTGTATTTCTTTATATGAACGACATCTGCAAGTAAAAGATTTCTTAAAAAAAAAAAAAAGAAAGCAATGAAAACTTCAACAGTCTTCTTAGCTGTAAGATAAAGGAGTTAATCAAATCGAATATTTGAGGAGGACCATGTGAAGCAATCAGGAAAAAAAATGTCCCCCTGCCCATCACTAGCAGGCCCTCATCTCCCTGCACGGGAACAGCACCAGCAGCGCTTCACAGGAACAGCACTGGCAGCGCTTCAGGACAGGCAGCCAGCGTTCACGGGGTAGAAGTGTTCCCTTCCTCAAGTATCCGATACCCTGCTGCTGCCAGGGACTAAGTATCAGATTAAAGGGATAAATAGTTCTTCTGCAATAAGTATGGTCCAAGGATCCCAGCTTTTAAATTACAATATTTACCAATAAATACATATAGTAGGGTGGATATTAAAGTACTGTTATTACGAGCAACTGCAGTCTTTCATTTTTTTGAAGTCCTAGGAAACCACTTCCAAACCTTTTACTCCTTCCTTATAGTGACTAAAATTTATCCCCTGGCCTTCTAGAAGTCATCTTTGCTTGTAAAGCCTTCCGTATTTCTGCTGATTATATTTTAATAATCTGTGGCAAGAAGGAAGGTCATCAGTATAAACCACAGGTACTATATATTTGACATTCCTTTCAGCCGCACTTGCTGACCTGTTCATATGAAGTGTCTATGATCTGTGCTAACCTATCTGGGTGAGATACTCCTTTAATTAAAACAATGAGGAAAAAAGCTACGGAACTGTGTGGTATTCGGTAAGCAAGGACATGCTTGGTCCACATAATTTGGGAGAAGCAGAAGCTAGCAAAGAGGGACTGAATAACTGCCATGTAAAACAGGCTTTGAAGAGAATTGTTTCATGTTCAGTATCTTTCCCTTTTATACTCAAAAATCAATTGTTTTCAGAATTTGTAAATAGCTTCCAAAGAGTGCAAATAATTCCCAGCTTTAAGTATGAATGTCAATGAACTCATTCAAAATCATCTTCAAATGTCAGAAATGATTAACATATCCTGGCCACAGGAGGGGGGTCAGAAGAAAGCGCACTTTTAGCCCTTACTCATGTGGGCATGATCCAAAGCCAGCCTAAGTCTACGGGAAAACACCATGAAGGGACCCAGCATGGCAAAATTCCACAAGTGCTCAAAATACAAGAGACCAGAAACAATCTGGGATCAATAGCTTCCAGGTCATTAATCCTAGGCAGGTGACATCCAGTGCACAGTTTGCTACTCTCTTTCACCCACACATTCAAGGAACATAACTTGATTGGCATCTAGTAGCTTTAAATATTTTCCATGTTTTGTCTTTATCCTTCCCCTATTTGTTTGGCATATGGCTTTCTAGCATCCCATTAATGTCAAACCATTTAATCGGAATGTAAGCTAAATGCATAGTTTGCTATTTCCTGGATTTCTGTTTGGCGGCCAGTGCTTTTTATGAGGAAAATAAAAGCAAAGGTCAGTATGACCAGAAAAGAAAAGTCATCTTCCATAACGGAAGCTTATTTTTCCAGTGAACTGATACACAAGCCTAATTTAGAAAAAGGTCCTTTAGTATCATGTTATTATTAGTAGTATCACAAATAAACACAGAAACCAATTCACTTTACAGACCTCCACATTAAGCATTCAATAGAAAATCCCTTGGCATTTCATTGATTTTTGTTTTATTGATTTTTTTAAATAGCAATATCACAGTTAAAATGTATCATTTTGATGAAACACATTGAAAACTTTTCCATCTCGAAATAAGTTATTACAAATTATTTCCACAGTAACTGGGAATTAACGATTCAATCCATTTAAAGAACAACAAAGTAATTGCTTTATTTGGATGCCTTTTTTGATTAAATAACATATTAACCTTGATGAAGCTTTCCAAAAAGGGATTAGCATACCCGAGTGCATCAGCTGATTATGAGACAAATATAACAGTGATAAGATGCTGGTTCAAAATTTTTGAATCTGATGAGTGTAACAATTTAGCAGCTAGAATGGATTTGGTTCTTACAGCTTTCCTCTCAACAGTAAAGTGTCCACCTACGATACAAAAAGACATCACCAGCTAAAGTATGCAGTAACTGAGAGTCTGGAAAGGTTGCTTAAATCACTAAACTACGTAGATCAAAATACTCTGAATCATTACAGTAATGTCAGAAATAATTAATTTGTAAGGAAAGAAGACTCAGAATGAAATCTATTAGAGGGGTAACAAATAAAAAAAAAAAAAACCACAAACAGATTTTTTTTCTGATTATATCATCCATTCTGACCAAAACTCACTGACCCAACTTTACGTGATTCATCTCTACTGTAATAATACATTTTGGATACCTATTGTATATCCTTCCCATTCATTTATTTGCCTAATGGATGTATATATGTCTGCTACAATTACGCTTTTTAAGGGTCAAATCTGATTCACTTCCGAACCCACTCCTGTAATTTCTACTACAGTGGATGATAACACGACAGACCTCAGGAACAGCTGAAACACAGCCGATTCCGTGCTGTTGACATAATCAAGCCATGTTACAACCAGACTGCCAAACCCTTTTATAACCCTGCCAAGTCCAGGAATTGGTGTTCCCATACTCCCCTGATACACACACACCCCCAAAAAAAGTTTAATTCTACGTGTTCAGATTAAAATTCACACGGTGTTACTGTGGCAAAGTAAAAGTTCCATGAGTTTATTTTACGAATAAAATCTTGAAACTCTTGCAGAGCTGTTACAAGTTACACACCACATGCACATAACACAGCAAGGAAAAATAAAGTAAATAAATCCCCAAACCAACGACTGTCTAAGCGTAGCTATTAATATTCATGTTGATTCCACATGAAACAACAGCACAGTTACCCGAGCAGCTACGGTTATGTCAGCGCTTGGAAGTTATTCCAGGCTGTTTTGTCCTGCTGCCCTGAATATTCAGGAACTTCAACAATCCATCTAGCAACAGCCACGGCAGAGTAAGTGCTCTCCTTCGCCTGGCTCTATGCTAATGACTCCCAGGCACTCTCCGCTGAATTGGGAAGGGGGGGAGGAAGGCATGTCACACCCCCCGCCATCAGGGACGAGACGGGCAGGAGCACGGCATCGCGTGGGGTTAATTCCCCACGTGTTGGCTGCTGCTGCTGCACCTTGAAATCCTACAATAGGAAAGTGAAACGAGCCCGCTCTGTTTGCGTATACTGAAAGTAGCATCGGGACTTCGTCCACGACCTCCTTCGTGGGAAGTTCCCGCCGCCCCTCCAGGGCGGCAGAGCCAGAGCCCCCCGCCCCCGTCCGAGGCAGGGCAAGCCCCCGGGAACTGGAGCCGCTTCCGACCGCTCTGATCTCGAGGTCACGGCAGTTATGCGATCCCTTCTCCTTATCGAGCAGATTCAGCTCTGTAACCTACAGATTGAGAGATAACAGCCCCACGCTTTCTCTCTCCGTTGCAAAGGCGGCTGTTATTGCATCAGGAATTTCCTCTTTTGCCAGCTCCTTCTGGCCTCCCCCCGACGCCCCTGTCCGGCTGTGGCAAGTTTGCGGCTCACCTCCTCTCCGGGCCCCTCCGGCCCGCGGGGTGCGCGGGTACTCCCGCACTGCCCGTAGCCGCAAGGCTGCTCCCCGCCCCGGGCGCCGTCCCCGCCACCGCGCCCGCGTTACTCTGCGCGGCAGCAGGATCCGGCCTTGCTAAAACCCTGCCGAACTCCCGCTGCCCCCGTCGCCTCTTCTCTGGTGGGCGGGGGCCGGGAGCTGCTCGCACCTGCTCCTCGGGGACCGACACCATCACCCCACACCCCCGCCGCCGAGCGAGCACCCCAGCCCGGCCGCCTGGCACCTCTCCCCACTACCCCAAAGCAAATCCGCCGCCACCTCCTTCTCCTCCTCCTCCTCGCCGTCTTCCCGCCCTCCCTTCACCTCCCCCGTTCGCCATGTGGTAACTGCCTCACAGCCCTACACAAAAAGTGCACGTGCCCCCTCGGATGTGTGACAGCAGCTGATGGCCAAGTGGCCTCCATCCCCCCGACCCGGGCCCGACACCCGGGAGGCAGCTCCGCACCCCATCCCAGTTAACGCGACACCGTCCCCCCTCAGAACTGCTCCCCGCCCACTCCCGTGTACCCATCGGGCGGCTTTTTCCCAGGGCTTCCCGCTTTAAAGATAAATCCAGGGATAGCAGGAGCAGGGCGTTGAGTCACAGAAAGCACTTTTTGGCCCTGCTGCCCCCTCCCCACTCCCGCCAGCCCTCGCTCCCGCGCTGAGCTGCCTGCGGCCACCCCCAGCCCCCAGCACGTCTCGGACGGGGGAGACAAGGGCACAATGACAGGGCGACACTTGCAGGGTGCAGCGGGAGGGGGACACAAACGTCCCTTCTCCTTCCCCCTCTCTCCCTCCGTCCCACCACGAAGCAGCGCCGCCGGATGCGGAGAAGGCCGAGAGGGTGCCGGGGCAGCGCGGGAGGGGGCAGCGCGAAGCGGCGCAGCGCCCGCCCGGACCGCACGGCGCGGGGGTGGGACGGGGGCGGCGGCGGCAGGAGCGGGGG
>VXAU01000076.1:188166-199971 GCA_013399695.1 Formicarius rufipectus | reverse complement strand
ATATAGTTTTGAATATACTGCCCCAATGCTAAATGTATATTGCAGTGAAAACTGAGCTTCAGGAATCTCCTGAATAAAAGTAATTATGAATTTCAGTCAAAAGAACTTTATAGAAATAATGGAATTCAGAAAGCAACATGCTTTAAAAGTCTCTGTAGCATGTACTCCTAAGAAGTTTACTGCAAAGCAGATTCATTAACCATCCCAGGTGGTTGGCATATTGCTTACTAAGAAATTGCCTTTGTTAGCATGCCCACAGACACATCTTAACTGGTGTGCAGAATCTCTAGTGGCTATTTGAAATTATTTGGGGAATTCTTTCCTCAATTTATAATGGCAGCTAATACCAGCCCAGAGAGAGGCAGGGAATCCAAGAGTAGTTGTAGCTCATTGCTCATTATTAATTATATTTTAGGCCTCACTTTTATAATTCATGAGGATGACCTGCAGTTCTTGTTATCTTGATTTTACCTCTATCTTCCTTTCTTTTTAAGTTTTGGTGTTTTGTTTGTTTGGTCTTTGTTTTTTTATTTGTATATACACACACATTTGGAGTAACCATTGCATTCCATATAGTTACCTGCTTTACTATGAAATGAACTGTAACATGGAGTGGGCAAACCCCTTCAGAATTATGACTTATCCACCTTTTGACTTTATTGGAAAGTCAAAGAAGAAGCAAAAAGAAATTCTAGTAGTTAGTAAGTTGGAGTTACTAAGAAGCCTAGACTGTGCTGTAGTTTAGAAAGCGAAGGTAAGTGTTGTAAATGTACAGTCTATGTTATGTATGGACTGTAAATATACAGTCTGCTTCTAAACATGACTATAAGGAGAGGGGTGGCTTGTGGTCACCTGTGGAAAAATTAAGGAGAGTAAGCTTAAAAAGCTATGGATTGGTAAAGGTATTTGAGATTATTTTTCAGGTCTAGGTCATTAATAAGTGTCCATTTTTCTAGTTCATAACATCAAGCCTGACTGCCTTTCAGAAGCAGGGTTGAAGGAAAGAGAGAATGTGCACCTATGGCATTGCCCTTCCTAATCATAGGCTCTGGTCAAAGAGATCTTGTTCCTTTCTTTACTGGTTGTTGGAAATGTTTGTGTAAGAGGCATATCACATATCTGAAGCAAGTAAACATCAGATTAATGCTATATTTTGTTTTAATTAATATCTGAAGCAATAAGCATTTTTCCTTCAGTCCATCAAATAGCATCGAACGTCCCAGTCTCATTTTAAGAGAAGTAATCTCACTACACTGGTTTCTGATCTTCAGGGCATGCTTCCAAGGCTATTTACGTAAATAAATGCTTAGGGGATGACTGAGATTATGGAGCTTTGTGAAGTTTTGATGTACCCTCTTCACATCCTGTTGCTTACCCTGTGAATCAGATCTGACACGTAGCAGAGTACTCACTCTACCTTCTCTCACAGCCAAAATTAATGCAGCCTAGAGGACAAAAATATGGATCCTAGCTCATTTTTAAGTATGAGACTAGCTTTCATAATCCCCATGCTAGATAAGACCCTTCAAGCAGCATAACACCAGAACTATTTCAGATTCTCAAGTGTATTGTTTCAGAGTAGTCTTAGAGCTCTATTTTGAGTTTTAGTCACTAATTTTCTGTAGTGGTATTGAGCACATACAGAAATCATTGAAGTTCAAGTGATGAATATTTTGTAATAGAAAACAGTAATTCTATTTCAGGTTATATAGATGTCATCTCAGAATGTTGATTTATTAGACAAAAAATTGATTTGAACAGGTTCTTATCCACCTTTTTGATGTATTTCTCAGAAAGCAATAGAAATTATATAGTTACTGAACTTTGATTTTGCAATGCGTTTCAATATTTCTGTTACATCATTTAAAGACTGTAGACACAGTTTGAGGTTTTCAAATTATAAAAAATAAATAGAACTATATTTTTTATAACTTAGTGGAGATTAGAAAAGTCTTCTCATGAGAAACTGGTCGAGTTTGATGAGTAGGTCAGGGCTTCATACTTCTGGTCCTCCCACTCATATTTCTAGGGTCAGGGTAGTTCACTAGTGCATTTAATCAGAAATGCCTTGTTAGCTGGGTTTTTCTCTGATGTTTTTGCCTACCATAAGAGTTGAAGGAAGATTTGGTTTGGTTTAGCTGATTTTTTTTTTTTTTTTTCCTCAAGAGCTCTTTTAGGAGTTTCTGTTTTGTAGATAGTATTGACATTTTTTGGAATTACTGACTCATCCTGAGGACGAAAAGTACAATTTAAGGGAAAAATAGTTGACCTATTCTTTTATTTATCAAACAGAGTTTGTCTGCTTTTGTTAGTTGTGTATACTTACTGATGTGTTGTATCGCACTGGAAATTAGTTTTGTTATGATGAAGAGCAGTACAAGTTGTCTGCAGTTGTTGAAGTCAGTGAGGTCACTGTTTCACAATATCCTACTCTTATTTCCTTATTTCTGTTATTCAGAAAGGCTTTTCCTCTCTGCCTTCCTAGATTTCATTAAGCACATTTATCAGTTTCATCAGGGAGGAGAATCAAATACTGCTAGTGTTTCTGCTGTGATTTTATATCCTGCTGCTTTGTTATTTGCCAGCTCCTTGTTTATAACTTATCCTGATATCCTGATGGGGTGGGATTAGTTGTGTGGTTTCAAATATTATATATAAAACTGTGCTTGAGAGAATGAGATGCTATTAATTATTCCTTTTAAAAAATCTCCCCATCTCTTCCGTTTCAATGGGAATTTTCCTCCTTTTCATTTGATTGTCCCATTTTAAACATTGCTTGATCAAAAATGCTGAATGGTTTCACAGTATATCATAGTATGCCATGTATTCCTTAGCTCTTTAGCTGTTGTTTTGTCATTGAGGCACCACATTTCTATCCTTGCTATGAGTATGCTGGTACCCAGTTGTGACAGCTGAACTGAATCACACTGCATCTGTGCCCTTCCCTTTTGTCTTTCATTTGAGCTTCCTTTGTATGATACGCTAGTGTCAATCTATTCTTAGGGTCAGGTTGGAATTCCTTATACTACCCTTTTGTTTTCAGTTTTGCGCTGTTGATCTTTGTCACTTCCTAATCAGAAGGTATCTTTCTTTGTTTTATTTTTAGTTCAGCAGACAGTCACTGCGGACTCCTGCTGCCTGGCATGCTGTTGCATTGTAGCCATGAGACCTATCTTCAAATGGTACAGTTGTGGTCAAATTTGTATTTTGTTCTCTGAAAAATTTGAGTTTTTTCTCTGCAAATGTGAAGAACAGGATATCAGACACCAAGTGATCATTTCAGTCAATGATCCCTCCTCTCAGTTTTTCCTTTGCACCATTTTTTCCATGTTTCTTGCATTGTAATTCAACATTGAAGTCATCCATCCCAAAGTGATGAGTCTGCATCTGTTTTGATGTTTTCTGTCATTTTTTTAAAGAGCTTTGCACTCTAAAAGACTGCCACATTTTTCCATGCTGTACTTTAGGGTACCAAACACAGCTTAAGTTTCAGATAAAGCATGATCTACATCATAATTCTCAAATTACTTAATGTCTTTTTAAACTTAAATACATCCGTAAAAATTAAAAATTATATCTAAGGGCTACAGAGGAAAGCACATGAGGCTCAGAGGAGATCCATGATGTGCTCCATTAGTGAGGATGTGGCCAGTCTCTTCTAGATGGGACTGAAATTAAGCAGATTATATATAAAACTCTGTATTCTAGTAGTCTGGACACCAAGAGTGACTACAGGAAATGCATTTTACAGTAGAAATACAAGGTAATTGATTGAAAAGAATAAAAATTTCACCAATGAACAGAGCAGAGATGATGAGAAAATAAGAAGAGTAGTATTTATCACAACAAACAGAAAAAAAAAAGCCACTAAGCAGATTATCCAAGAAAGATACTCCATGACAGCTAAAGTGTCGCTGTGCACCTGTGATTAGGCAATGGAATTGAGCCCAACTTCCATGCAAATAGAGCGAGGTCTTTGAAGACCTCCAGAAATAAAATTTGCGCACTTTGCTTACCTGATTTTAAAATGGTAAGCATAATTAATTAAATAATATAATTAAATATTCCTAAGAAAGTAAAATATCTGTATGTTTTACATCTTTTCTGGAAGTGCGAACAATCAGATTTCTGATATACAGCTGCTTTAATCAGACAGAAAGCAATGTGTAGTCACATTAGGACACTATTTGAGCATATACTTGCCATAACTGTTGCTAAATACTCCAGAAATTATCTATATACTACATTTTCTAATTTCTTTTTATAATATAACAGATATTCAGTGATATATGGCCTCTAAAATAAACTGCAACTCTCAGTCTCCAGTTTCCATTATCTTGTTCCTGACAGAAATACGGGAGCAGGAAATATTATCCTTTTCAGGAAACTTCAGGAAGAAGTTCTTTCTCTATCTGCTATATGTATTAGTTTTTAGTTTCTAACTTCAACAAGAACAATGTCTATGATTTTTAGAATGACAACAGACAGCATAATCCAGTCTTCAGGTTAGGATACCTTAGTGGAGACATCAGTAAGTGAAATGTCCCTCTATAGAGTCAGAAGGATAGCAAATGGGATACCCTGCCAGAGCTAAAATAACCCCTCATACCTCTGTTTCCACAGCTGAATCCTGCTCTCTGTCTCTGCTGCCTGTAATGGGAGTTTAGATGCCTGGTACATAATTTTATTGTTCAGTTTACAGACTTCCTACCTCCTAGTTTGTTTAAGATACTTGCTTGTACATAATGACATAAGATCTATGAGAAATGTATGACCTCCCAGTGCAGAATCATAGAATGGCTTAATTTGGGAGGGACTTTAAAGATCATCTAGTTCTAATCCCACTGCCATGGGCAGGGACATCTTCCACCAGATCAGATTGTTCAGAGCCACATCCAGCCTGGCCTTAGAAAGGCCAGGGGAGATAAACCACAGTGTTAAAAATTACGCTGTCCATTTGCATTCAAGCTGCTGCTGTGCTCTCGTGTATACAGTTACCTACAGATAGATACCTATATTTGTGTCGTCCACTCAGGCTGCATTCTACCATTGCAGATAGGAAGAGATGTTAGAAAACCTTTCAAAATGGCTTTCAAGTGTTATTCCCATTCCATCTCCAAATTTTCAAGGCAGCAGGTCAGCCACCAGTCTCAGATGTCTCTGTTGATTCATTAATGTCAGTAACAACAGTAATTGCTATTCAGAACTATGAATAGGTTTTTGCTGAAGAAACTCTATAGCTGTTTCACCTTAAGATGGAAGTTAACATGAAAAATTTACAATGCTTAGCTAAAACCTGCTATGACTTTTTACCTTTATTATTATAATTTTTACATAGCAACAAGCACACTACACAGTGCATGAAGAGTTTAAGTGTTTTCTCATAGAGCAACTTTCAGAGTATAATTGATTCTAAAGAAACAAACAATCTGGAAGCATATATAATACAGCTTTTAAGCACTTGATTGTATAAAAAAATCCATTTCACATTATATGACCTCATTTTGAAACCCAATAGCTAAAGAATGTTATGAATTTCCAATGCAAGAGAAATTGTAGTTTACGATCCATAGTGTGTGAGATGCGTACTTGCATTTTAACTATAGTGTTATGTATTTGTATAATTTTAAATACAAGGGTCTTACTGTCGCTTTGGTCTTGGATTTTAGTGACTAGAATGGCATAACCTCTACAGCTATAAATTAGGTAATCTTCCACCTCTGACGCAAGTTAATATTTGACTAGTTTGCACTGGGCTTAACCATGGGAAAAATGTTTCAAGAATTTTTATTTTGCTTTTACATTATGAAGAAAAAAATTTGCAGAAAAATTGCACCTTATGTTTGTTTAGACAAACACAAAATATGAAAATGTTCTAGAAGGAAATCAGCTTTCATTAACACACACACATATATATATATTCTCTAAATTTAGAGTTGATACAGACTTTCTTAGAAAGTCTTTTTTACCCACCAGTTCTCCACTTTCCCTCTGTCTCTGTTTTCTCTTACCTTATTGTTTTTGTCTTGTCAAAATCATATTGCCAGTCCTATAATACATCACCTTTGTTGGTGATGGAAACATCTGTATTTTACCTTCTTTTACAACAGTTCCGTGTTAGTCTTTCTTTCCCTTCCACTGGATCAGTGGAACTCTTCCTATGCTGTTAGCTGGCCAAGTGTTTCATGCACATCCAGCAAGTGTCACATATTCTAAATTAACTCAGGATAGAATTTGTATTTTCTGTCATCTTGGGCTTGGATATAGCTAACCCAGGATCAACTGCAAATCTTTTTATCACAGTCAAGTCTTAGTAAAACAAAAGCAGAAGGCAACAAAATAAAGAAATTCAGCTAGTAAAAATTCCCAAGCATACCAATGGAGTATTTATAATGTATTTCTCACGTGCTCAGACATATGCTGTTAGAGTAAGTATACTCTCTGTTTTGCTTAAACAAACTTTGGGGCACCTTGTGGGGCATGCCCTCCCAGTATGTGCTCACCAGCAGTGTAAAGGGGATGTGACATACCTGACTAATTTGATGTCATCCCTTGTGGGGACTTGTGGCTGGTTTTAGGAGGGCAGTATAGCCAGGGAGTTGCCCAGGATCACATAGCACAAGGTCAGGTGCAGTTTGGAGGCAGCTACAGCTTTGACCTGAGCACACACCACTCCAGAGATACTCTAAATCTGCCATAGGAATGTGTGGGGAAAGGTCACAGCACACAGTGGTTTCAGTCTTCTCCCTCCCAGAGTAGCAGAATAAAGACAAAACTAAGAAATCTGGTGAGAAAAGGGTGGAGAGAGTAAGCTGATAGTGATAGAGGAGATGAAGCTAATTGGAAGAAGGAGGTATTTGTTCCATTTGAACTAACTTGATCAAAGAAGAATTCATGTGAGTTTTGGGTAAGGTTTATAGCAGGGGTTTTGTTTTTTTGTGTGGTTTTTTGTTTTTGTTTTTGTTTTCTTTTTCAAAAGCTTTGCTTATCTGGAGTATTAACTTTCCATTTCCGCTGCTGAAGCAGATGTTTTACTTGTCACAGACATTAAGGCACTCTTAATGTGCAGTTACTGAATTCCTTTCTAAAAGAGCATTTTAAATTTGACAATGTTTCTTACATTTTTAAAGCAGTGACCTCATTTTGAAAAGATTTTTTCCAATACATATGTCACTACTGGAAAAGTATTAATCTGCAAAACTTAGTGTAAAATGTCTCCATTTATTAAACATCTACTGTACAGATTTCAGCTGTCACAAAATCTAGTCATGCATTCTTCCAAATCCTGGCATTCTGAAAAGGGCTTGTTTCAAGTAGGAAATATATTTTCATTGTGATTTCATTAAACTAAATATTTAAACAAATTCCAGCAGTTAAAAATATTTTTGTAAAGAATGACAAAATGACTAGAAACCAAGTCTTACTATGCTAACTGAAAGATTAACTCAGTGACTTCAGTAAAGGCTCATTCTACTTTATGTCCATACTTATCACCTATTGGATGTTACAGTGCCCACTTCTAAGATTGCATGTTTCTTAAACAAACTGTTATCTAAAAATAGCAGAATTGAAGATGAATATTTAAAAACAGTTAAGAGACCCAAATAGCTTATTGTTCTTCCATTAACCTTTATTTTGAACTGTAAATGCATACATTTGATTCTTCTCTTTTTTTTTTTTTGGTTTCACAAGCTTAATCTGCCACTATGCTTTGATCCTTTAAATTATGTTTTTGTGGCAGTTTAGGACAATTTACAGGGAAAAAAAAAAGTGATTATGCTTTCCAAAGGTACAACCAACACAATACATTTTAAAAAAATGTTTCTCAGTTACTCAGTGACTTCTAATGATGATGTCTATTACAAAAAATGCAAGGGAGATTAGAAAGTCAAAAGTGAGAACTGGGTATTATAATCTGGCAATCACTGTATCTAGATAGTATACTTTTAAGACAAGCATGTAAAGGAATTGCTTGGACTCTTCAGTTGCTGATGCCATCTTCAAGTCTGCCTACTCAAGTTTTTTTCTTTTTCATTTTTTTTTCTCTTTTGCTTGTTCTATTCTCTTTTTTTTTTCCTATCATACAAGCTGGGATTTATTTGAATCTTTTTTTTTTTTTTTCTGTGAGATGTCTCAAAATGCTGTGGTCTTCTAATTTACACAGTAATGAGGTTGCCCTGTCTCTGACCTTAGAGAGTTAGCTTAGACTTCCTATATATTTTTGGAGGAGATCTCTACTCCTGATTAGAGCTAATGGGTGCTGAAAAGCTGTGTTTGAGAATTGTTTTAGGTTAGATCTTTGGGAAATCTGGCCTTCAGTTCCCAGAGACTGCAGCTGTTTTGTGGAAAAGGGAACCAGAAAAAGAAGGAAAGGGGGGTGTGGGGGGTGTGTGTGTGTTTATGAACGCTCGATAGCCAATATAGTCGAGATTTTGCATTAAACAATTATTTGATTTCCTATCTTATAAATACAGCACAGATTCCCCATAATTATAGCACATACTTTTCCCTGTCCAAACATTTTGCAATTGCTGAAGATTCAAAAATATTCCATCTAGAAACCCTGTAACAGAGGATGCGTGTATGACATTAGTCAAAGGAACTAATCCTTCCGTGCAGCCCTCCAATTATTTTTCTTTACAACTAAGTATTGCTACCTTATTTTATCCAGAATGAATTCTATTCAATGAGCACTCATCAAATTCCAATCTTAATTAGACTCTAACAAAGCCAAACAAACAAAACACTGTGCTTGGATAAAGGCATGTGGGCTGGAATGTGTGAAGAGGTTATACATTTAAATGATTTTACTTTCTTAACCTCTATAGGTGCTACAAAGCAACAGATACAATTTATTATGGCCTTTGATGGTCAAACAGACTGGGTTGAATTATGATCACAACATTTCATGCAATTTTGTACCTCTGCCTATCTTTGTGGGTATCTAAAGCTGCTTTCTTATTTTTATTCCCCTCCTCCCCTCTTTTTATTTGTACATAGAGTTATATTTTGTTTCAACTACCAGGTGACAGCCACTGTGTAAAAATACTTGAGTTCCCTTACATGGTTTGTATCATCACCAGAAAGCCTTGATAAAAATGCAGCCTTATTATATGTGTAGTTTATTCTCTCCATATATTTCAGGATGTATATCCTAGTTTGATATTCCAATATATATAATCAGTCAGCGCTTTCCTTTCATGTTTTTTGACAGAAACACGGGCAGCATAGCAGGCAATTAGTCTGAAGAATGATTCTAAAAACCAATCTTATTTCTACCCTCACCCCTTTCATGCTTTGCTAGTATGGGATGTTTGTGGTTTCTTTCTCTGTGAATTCTATTTTCCTTCTTTTTCCTTTTAATTTTTGAACAAAAGGGTCATCCACTTATATATCTGTTGTTTGCTCTTTGACTATTGCCTTTAACTAAACTCAACTCTGGAAATAAAAAGCTTTTTTTTTATTTTTTTTTTTTTTAGAGAAACTGCCTATATTTAGTCTTAAGAACTTCATTAATTGTTTGCCATATAAGGGAAGGGTTTAGAAATGCTAATGGATTGAACTATGTGATAGCTCTGAGACACACATAACAAAAGCGCCTTAGTACAGCTTTAGTATCTTTATGGTATCTGTCCACAAGACAGAGGAATGAGATAGTATATTAAAGATATGCCTCCCCATCATAATCTCTGTACACATGTTAAAACTTTAAGTTCAAGGTATATGCTTCCTTTTCCACATTTCTTTTCCAACTGGTAACTTTAAAAAAGTTCCAAAACTGAGTTTTAACATAATCTTTTCCTTTTCTTCACCACCCTCCAACATAAACATATTTTAATATTTCCACTATTTGGCATGCAACAACATGCATACAACAATAACTAAGAAAAGGGTTTCTTAAAAACATGGTCCAGATTTGTGAAGAGCTTCATGGTTCAGTGAACATTTTGTTTAATATGGAGATTGTATTCAGAGTTGTTTGATTTGCAGAAATAACAAGCCCAAATGCTTCAGTTTCTAATGGTAATTAGTTTTCAGCCTAGACAGCCTGTTTAGTTATATATTTACTACCTTGTAAAGAACTATCACAACAAGCCCTAAAGCATTATTTGAAAATTAATAAGCTAAAGAAAGAGGAAATTCTTCACTTTTGCATAGCAACAGTCTCTGTATTCTACCTTTTGATTGCAAAATCCACCTTTTCAATTATAGGTGTACTAAATTGTGATGCTTAGAAAACTATAAAAGGCAATTATCAATGTTTCTTAATACCATAAATGAGTATGTTTTGCTGTAAGGGAAACAAAGACTAGTATTGTGAACAGATTTCCTTTGCTTCCTGAATCAAAATAGGACAAACTTTGATTCACATATTTTCAGTGTTATTTGCAATTAGTATTAGTTTCTGTGGTGGTTAAAATAATGTGCTAGAGTCCATTGCAGTTTACATATTAGAAAATAAAGGCACATTATTTGTCCGTGTTTAAAGTTCACTTGGTTTTCGTGACATCAGGAAAGGAAGCAGAGGGAAGGTTAGAGCACAATACCTTGCGGTGGTTCATATATTCCTGCCTTATACAAGAAAACATATGAAAGAGTCACTTCTTCACCCAGGTGTATCTTCTGTTCTATCCCTTTCTGCTTTTCAAAGTTAGAGGAAGAAAATTCTCCTTTGTGAGATACTGTGTTGGTTGTTTTGTTTTTTTTTTTCGGGCTGGACTCTTCTTCAGTGGCTCAACAATGAGTGAGCTCTCAGTGGCTGCAGGGGCTAAGAAAGCCTCCATTATACTCACTCAGCATGCTTTACCATTGATTTCTGCCTCTGAACATGGATAGAGGACACGCTTGAGCTGGCAGAAGGAATCACATCATGACACAGACACCTTGGAAGAAGTATGCATTATGGAAATCTTCTTAACAAAGAGAGTTCCTCAGTGATCATTAGCATTAGAGATTCTCCCAACTCTCTTTCACAAATGCAATGGAAAGCAAAGAAGGGAACATTTTGAAATCTTGGAAAGACTGACCCTCTCCCTTTGTGCTGCTGTGTCAAAAGAGCTTTAAATGCCCTTTCATTCCAAATCAGTATAATTGCTTTTGTTCAAAACCAGCTCCAGCCTTTCAGCAATGGAGGCAAAGTAAGATATGTACTGTTTTGAGGTCAAGGAACTAAGTCACTTACTTTGTTGTTCCTCATCACTGCCAGTGGTTATGTTTATTTTCGTGGGGATGGCAGTAGACATTCCAAAGTGGAAAGCAGATGGACTCAAGTGGAATGGGCTGGTGGGATGTCAGGCTGTCAGTGCACCGCCTCAGCAAGAATGGAAAGTTCTACCTTCATCCTCAGTACCTTACAGAGCTGGGCCGGCAGGCAGTGAAATGGTGGCCTACTCAGGCTTTTGGACATGTACAGCAGTCACCTGAACTACCTGATTTCTCTGTTATCCCCCAACAAGGCTCATTCTTCTTCCATCTTCTATCTATCTATCTATCTATCTATCTATCTATCTATCTATCTATCTATCTATCTATCTATCTATCTATCTATCTATCTATCTATCTATCTATCTATCTATCTATCTATCTATCTATCTATCTATCTATCTATCTATCTATCTATCTATCTATCTATCTATCTATCTATCTATCTATCTATCTATCTATCTANTTCCCTTCCCTTTATTCTTCTACCTGTCTGCTCTATGATCTCTTTCCTTTTCAATAGGGTTAATATTCTTCCAGTTCAACAACCTGAACCAGACCAGCAGTTCCAAGTAAACAGTGAAAAAAAACGGGGGGGGGGGG
>VXAU01000076.1:165112-188085 GCA_013399695.1 Formicarius rufipectus | reverse complement strand
AAACAACAAACAAACTGACAAAAACAACCCACAAAAAAACCCCCAAAACAAACCCCAAAAAAACCCACAAACAAACAAACAAAAAAACCAACCAGGAAAAAACAAAAACAACAACAACAAAAACAGGAAAAGGGTATGACTCCTTGCCTCCCTCTCCTTCAGCAAAATCTATCAATCAAATCAGCTTAGTTAAATTATAAATCTGTTGTTTTGGATATTTGGTTTCAGCTAGGGATAAACGGCCACAACACTAGTATAGATATTTTTCATTATTCCCAAAAACCTTAAGCTAGAAAGGCCACTCCAGAATTACAACAGAGACAACACTGAAAAGATACTGAATCTGAAACCTCAGGAATGCCGTTGCACATAGAAATGAGATGTAACTAGCCGTGTTACAGCTCTGTAATAATATTCTAAGGGCAGTCTTAATTTGAAATCATTCCTGCCGGATTCTGAAAGCTACTGCTTCCTACCAGCAAAAACTGGTCTGAGCCAAGCTGCCAGAGAAATGACAGAACCACCCTGAATGTTTTCTAAGAAGGAACTTTCTTTTTCCCCCCAGTGGTATTTGGTCTGGGCATTTCCTTCACAGAATTTATCAGGATGACAGAAGTGGTCTTTCGTTTCTTCAAATTTCTTTCAGTAAAAAATGTTTATTCACTGTAGGCAATGTTTATTGTGTCAGGGAAACAGGAAATACAGACTTCATATCCTAAGATTGCATATTTTAACTTAAGTATGTTTTCTGAAAGTCTGTGATTTCTGCAAAACAAAGGAAAGTCTCTACAAAAACACTGGGAAAGTCCACTACTTGGGTTCCAGGGGTCTTACACTAAAATCTAAGGAATTTTATACATAATTACGTCCTATTGTTACACACATGAAGTTATTTGCTGTTTATTTAATCTTTTTAAAACAATGTCCATGGAAATACACAAACAAAAAGTAATTAGTCTTTTAAGAAGACTGGAGTTTGGGTTATTTCTGTGATATATTCATGTACACAAGTATATGATGATATATTATCAATGCAAGGAAAAATATGTGGTTTTGTTAAAGTGCTAATAAGAATAGCCTTGTAGTACATAAATGCATATATAAAATGAAAGTTGTATATAAACAAGATAATATGTATGTTTAAACATAGTTTTCTTAGAAGACTTCAGTGAAGTGAGTCTGGGGTTCTAATATACTTGAGAAGTTAAAATGGACTGGATAATTTTGTAATAAGCACAGAAGTCACAATAAGGAATGTTAGGTATTATTCGAAGACCATAATTTATATCTTTGTTTATAGAACCATTATTTACAAAATAGATAGTGCAAGAATTAGAAATAGCATGTCTAAGAGTTAAGTCAGAAAAGTAATTACTTTCCAGAGGAAACAAGTCTCTGTTTTCTGTGTTCAACCTCAATAATTCAGTCCACAGGATAATGAGTGCTAAAAAAGTGTTGAGGTTTTCTTGTTAGACTCATATGACATTAGTATTAAAACATTAAAGTAATAACTTGTTGCTTTTACCATGCTGGCATACAGTATTTTCTGTAATAGCTTTAATAAGTTCCATATGACTAGTTGGAAAGATAAATAAATTACACATTATTGATTTATCTTTTGCTACAGTCAACACTTTGGTTAAAACTTTAAAACTGATTGGAAAAAATGATGGAGAAGTTTATATCCTTGATGAAAAGTATCACAAACCACATTAAAAAAAAACAAAACTGCTTCTCGTTTGCTATTCTAGTCTATTGCACTTTTCCTTAAGGCCTTTTCACTCCCCACTTATACCATCTGAGCAAAGCAGTGGCTACAAGTTTTATTCCCTATATTCCTTTGTCTGAAAAGAAATTATATCCACCCTTGCTGTCATTGAGATAAGGTTAGAGAATCAAATACAGTATTTGATTGCTCTGCAGTAGCTTTCACTGCAAAAATGTTTATTAAAGGAAGTAAGCATCTACTTACAATATGATTGCTGTAGCTAATAAGACAAGATGAAAGATGCCTTTTTCAACATGTAGGTCTCTTTAAGATTCAGAAATCTTAAGGTACTTGCATCTCAAATCATTAGCATTTTTTAGTTTTTCCTTAGGTTTTAGCAAGCATAACTTTCAGAACATGCACAAATGTATTCTATAGCTAAAATGATCAAATTTTGCAGAACTATATTTGCATGAAGAACTGAATTACTTACAAGTAAATTGGAAGTGGGAACTCTTACAAATTGCTTTGTAAATTGAAAGAAGCTAAAGAAAACCAATGTTTTCTAAAATATTGTTTCCTTTGTCCTATTACTATTAGGGAAAATATTAACAAAAGCTGTGGGAAATTCAGTGGCATTCCTTCTTTTCTTTGTCTTTGCCAATTTAGGCTACAGGTTAGTGTTACAGTAATTTCTAAGTGCTACAATAACTTATCAGGAATATTCCAGTCAAGAAAAAGTTACCTGGAAATTAGAAAAACAATGGAATTACTTCAATTTGTGTAATAATTTATAACTGAAAGATAAACTACACTTCTCAAAATCTAAGACCGTACTAATTTACTATTAGTAAAAAAAAGTAGAGTCCGGTATACCCAGTCCTGCCAGGAAGACAGTCTTTACCATCATTCTTCTTGGAACAACAGGAATTAGAGAACAGACAAGCTAAACAGGGCTGCCACCTCCCTATCAAAACCTGTCAAGCCAAAATACTATTACTTTTGGGATGTCAATGTCTTACTCAACCACTTAGCATTAATTGACAACTTCTCCCGCAGTGTAACAGACTTAATTGCAAAGTTAGCACAACTCCATAGTTTGAAGTAGCAGAGCCCAAGTGTCAAAGCTGGCAGTTTTAAAAATTAGTTAGCCTAGCAGAAGACAAAATAAAGAGGGTAAAAAGTTCTTCCTGTCAGGGACAACTATACACAGGCTTAATGGAACATCTGCCCTGGTCTCTGCTGTTACCAACAAATATGGCCCATATTTTGCTGCTGCTATGTTGGAAAATGCATTGAGGAGACTGCAGAGAAGAGGTTCATGGTTATGGCTGACAATGTCCAAGGACCATTTAAGTCCTGTGTTAAGTCTTTTATGGTAAGATAGTTCCTGTTTCAAGGAACGGGACAAAGTTTGTTACCAGGGCAGAAAGCAAAGAAAACTGCCTACTGGGACATGTGATCAGCTGTTTGTCAGGGAGATTGTTCATTGAGATACTCAGAGCCTGGTTGGGGTGTTGCTCTTCTCTCCATAGTGTGAAGCTGCAACTATACTCATATGATTTTGATGGTGATGACGATGATAATGTTTCACACTTCACTGCTTATGAGAATGAAATGTTTCCCAATAGAAGGTAAGGGGAGTTTGAAAGAAACTTGATCAATCATTTCAAGGTTACTGGTTTTTCTGTTTCACTAAACTGATGCTTTTTAATTCTTTTATTCTTTTCAAACCTTGTGTTCAAGAACGTTGGTTGACTTCAAGTTCTGGAGCTATTTGAATCCCTAAATCACCTTATAATATGCCAAATGAAAGCCAATGGTTTAAGCAACTTTAAATAATCATACATAAAAATTAAAATAAGTTTTCTTATAATTCATGTATCATATTTGTTTGCGATTTCAGAGAAAAACTGTAGTGTGACACATTTAGAGGGTTTCCAGTATAATTTACTGGAACTAAAGATATAAATGAAAATGCAATTATTTTAATAAAAATAATTTATTAAGAAAAGACTAGACAGTAACTATAGTAGACACATGCCTGTGAACTCAAATTATAAGGCATATAAACAAAAGAGCTATTTATAAACCAGAATTTATTAGCAGTTCAGACAGAATTGTACTTCAGTGTAAAGCAGTTCCACTGAAGGAATGTAAGATTGTTCTGGAGGGAGCCTTTTTTGTTAGTCATGACTATAGAAAGCAACTTATTTTTGAGACTGCCACCTTCAATAGTAGTATGTTATGTATAGTCTTTGTACAAAGTTAGTAAGGTCCAAGAGATGAGATTAACAGAAAAATGTCTAACAGATGTTTTATATAATGTCTAATGTGATGTATAAGTAACTTAAATTAGGTTTTTCAAAACCGTAGTCCCCTAAAAAGGACCATTGAAAGTATGGGACCCTTAGCTAGCAAATTAAAGCCAGCACATGAAATGATAGGCTTGTTTTCTGTAATTGCTTTTCACAGATCTTTTAGAAATAGCTTGTGGAGAAACCCCAGGGTTCTTTGCACCACAGATTGCAAATCAGTGAATTAAACAGACAGAACTCGTGGAGAAGTTAGCCAGTGGGCTAAACAGTAACAAAGGAGTAATAGTTTCTAAACACACAGGACACCCAGAGCCAGGGATTTATATAGCTCACAGTTGGTTAGGCCAGTGATGTGAATGAAGAGCACTGGGTTCATTTCGAATGGTTAAAGCCATTTCTATTTCTTACAAACATTTACATGCATGTAATAAAGGAAAAACTTACACTGAATTTTACCTTAGAAGACAAATTTGTGATGAAAGAAAGGGACACAAAAGAAGTGTTTAGCTGGAGCTGATGGGATATTGACATTACCTGGTGAAAAAAAGAGGTCACAGGTATGTAAATCTAAAAGAGAAAATTCGGTGGAAAAGGTGTCTGAAGGTAACATTTCAGAGCCTGAGGTCTAAGGGCTTCTTTCAAAGGATCCACAATTGTAAAGGCTGAGGGATGTTTCATGAACTCTAGATAAGAGGAGCTAAGTAATTAGAAAGCACTAAGTAATTAGGAAGGAATGCGCTTTTTGCATATTTTGATTGTAACCATTTAATGAAACCAAAGGCCTTGCCTAAATTTCACCAAGAATTTTTTTCTTTAGCTTCAGCTTTGCTGTTCTGTGAGGCAAGATGAATGACAATGAGAAATCAGAGCCAGGGGAGGCAGCAAACGAACCAGTACTGTACCTGTGCTATACTGAGGGACTCAAGATTCTAACTTGTTTCCTGCCAAATTTCCAGAGGTTTTTAGTGTCAATACCTCTGGTGTTGACTTTGACAAAGGCTCTTCCAACTGTATATTCCAGTGTAGACAATGGAGAGACTAAGCAGCGGTACTCATACTCCAAACCATCACAATATTTACAATCTAGGTCTGCTATGGGGAAGTTTTATGTGCCAGCATAGTTCTTAGACTTCCCTTACAGCTACTGTCTAGTTCTATACATGTTTAGTTACCTGAGAGGTTTCATACCTCTACTTCATTTCAACCAAACATTTCTTTTGTCCATGGTCACTGCCTTGGATAAAAGGGAGTGTCATTTCCTTCCTCCCTACAAAGCTGCGTGCAAGGAAAAGTGACCTCACATGCACAGTCTCAAAACAAGAAGTCCCTTCTATGCCCTGGGTAGAGCACACAGCAACTCTTGGAAAGGTGGAACTTAAAATTTACTCTTTCTTCACACTGGCAATATCTGCTCTGCTTTTTGGCTTCTGAGGATGTCAAGCATTTAATTTTCCCATGTCTGTTTGTGTCCAGTTTTGAGATTTATGGTTCTAAAGACCAGCAGATACCTAGAAGATAAGCACTAACTTTACAGTTTCTGAGGAAGCTGAACAGTCAGGTTTTTCTGCTTAAAAAATTTGATTCAGAAATACCTATTCATACTTATACAAATAATAACATTTAAAATGAAGATTCTATGGCAATGATGAGACCAGCTAGTCCTGTGAAAATGAGGTAATCCATAGTATGTGATATAAAAGACAGTGGTACAATAATGGCAGGACAATGAGAAACACAAAGAGATTTAACAATTAAATCCTGAGGGAATATTTAATAAATAGAAGTCTGATAAAGCACTACTTGCCATAATTATATATATAGTTAAACTTTATGTACGTTTCAGTTACAATATCTCAACCTAGTGAAAGAGAATTTGCTGCCAGACCATAACAGATTGTTCCCACAGGACATCTGTTTCATGTGTTTAATTTCTTTTAAAAAGTAGGCAATACTTTCTGGCTATAAAAGTATGAAAGCATAAAGTTTTATTTGATATTGTGTCAAAATTAAATAGTTGTGTCACTTTTTTTTTTCTTTTACCCCAAATATCTAGTGCTGCCACAGTTCTGATGCACCAGTAGATTATTATACAGCCTTCTAAAACTATTGTAGCATTTGGAGTAGGAAAAATACCAAAATATTTTTGGGCTAGACACAGAGAACTTCTTTGAGATTAAACATATTATTGAAATGGAATAAATACACTTACACCAAAGAAAACTATCTAGAAAACCTGTATGTCAGAACCCAGCATTCACAAGGGTCTTCTTAGGCATCTTTAATTGTAGGCAAACTCAGGTCCTTCAACTGATAAATGGGTAAACCACAGAGCAGGGCATCTCCAGTGGGAGATGTTCATAAAAACTGGCATGGGATTTAGCCACATTTTAGCTGCAGATGTCTGGTCTGTATGGTCTAGGGAAGAATCCTTGGGGTGAAGTTAGCACCACTGACACTACAGACATCTACCCCTGAGCTAGTCATCCAGCAATGTCAGTGAACAAGGGATAAAATTATCACATAGTCACAGAATATGCTGAGTTGGAAGGGACCCACAAAGATCACTGAGTCCAACCCTGAGCCCTGCACAAAACCATCTCCAAGAGTCACACTACATGCCTGAGAGTATCATCCAAATGCTTCTTGAACTCTGGTAGGTTTGGTGCTGTGATCACTTCCCTGAGGAAGTAATTTATGAAGTCATTATGAAGTCATTTATGAAGATGTGGAACAGCACAGGGCCTAAGATGAAGCCCTGTGGAACTCCACTACTGACAGGTCACCAGTCTGATGTCAATCCATTCACTGTTACCTTCTATGCTCGACCTGTGAGCCAATTGCTCACCCACCACACGATGTGTCTATCCACCTGTGTGATGGACATTTAGTCCAGGAGGATCCTGTGAGAGACAGTATTGAAAGCTTTACTGAAATCCAAAAAGATTACATCAATTGGCTTCCCATGATCATCTAGGTGTGTTACCTTGTCATAAAAGGAAATAAGGTTTGATAGGCAAGACTTTCCTTTCATGAAGCCATGCTGGCTTTGACCAATGAAAGCATTGTCTTTCAGGTGTTTTTCAATACTTCCCAGAATAATCTTCTCCATAGCTTTACCTGGCACTGAAGTGAGACTGACAGGCCTGTAGTTTCCAGAGTCCTGTTTCTTGCTCTTGATGAAAATCAGGACATTAGTCAGCTTCCAGTCAGCTGAGACTTCTCCAAATTCCCAAGACTGCTCAGGAGTCATTGAGAGAGGCTTTGCAATGACATCAGCCAACTATTTGAGGTTTCTGGCTTGAATCCCATAAGGTCCCATAGATTAATAGAGATACAGCTGGAGCAGCAGGTCCTGCACAATTTCAGAATTGCCTGGGAATTGATTCTTCTCTCAGTCCTGGTCCTCCAGCTCAGAGTACTGAGACCCCCTTAGTCCATCATCCATGTTGAAGACAGAGGAAAAGAAAGCTTTAAACATCTCTGCTTTATCCCTGTTTGTAATGTGACCATCTTCATCCTGTAAAAGGTCAATGATAATGCTATACTGCCTATTGCAGTTGAAAAAACTGGTTTTTCTGTCCCCCATATTTCTGGCAACTTCAACTCCAGTTGAGCTTTGGTAGCATGAATTTTCTATCTGCAGTGGCAAGCAGCATCTCTGAATTCTTCCCATATCACTTGACTTTGCTTCTACTGGACATAAACCTTCCTTTTATGCCTTATTTCCAGAAGATGATCCTTGCTCAGCCAAGCAGAGGGCTTCTGACTCCTCACAAGGCTGTTGCATGGGGCTAGCTTGCCTGCGCAGGGATTCATTTAACTCATTCAATCACAAACATCTCAAATAGGTACAATTAGTTTCTTCCTAAAAGCATCTGTTTCCCTCATTAATTATAAAGAGTGCCTACACATCTCACTTAGGTGTAGATATTTGCTTTATTGATATATAAAGTTAAATGGACTTCATTCTTCTTAATTTTTAAGCCCTAACACAAACCCTGTAACTCAAAACCAAAAACTGGACCCAACTACCAAAGCCCTAAGTGTGATTGAAGAAAACCTAGTGAAAAACAGGACAACTATATTCTTATAAATCAATATATATGGAAGTGGTGCTGCTCTCCACCATTTGCCTAGTGGGGGAATAAATCAGTACAAGATTAGGCACCAGGGACTTGCCACCAAGATTTCTGTCTATAGATCTGGGGGCCTGATTTCTAGGCCAGTGGTCAATCTTCCTATGTCTTCACTTTTTAGTTTTGCATTACAGATTTTTTTGAAGCTTCTGCTCCATGGTGGCTGAAGGGAAGCAATATAATCCCCATTCTTATAAAAATGAGAAAGACGTATTGTCATGGCAGATGGCATGTGGAGCAAGGGAGCAGATCTAGGAAGAATAGGCAGAGTAGGATATCAGTAAAAGACCCCTTGATGGAGAACCAGGTCACTTTTTTTTTGATTGGTTGGTTTTCTCTTTCTTTAATGAGAGAATTTCAAGCAAAACAAATGCAGTCAAATCAATACACTGAGAAGAGAGAGAAATTATCACAGTCCAGAAATAACATATTTCAGATGATTGACATTCCTGTTGAGTGCTAGAGGGGTAAGAAAATATCATCATCACTATTTCCTTGTGAAGGTACAGGATTGGCTAGTAAGGCAGTAGTGATTTACAATGCTGTCAAGGACATCTTCAGTGCCTAATCAAGAAAAAATTCAATTTTTTTTTTTCTTTACTCAGGCTTTTATTTCATATTTTATAATCCTTTTCCACTTGAACACAGAATACTCAGGCAAACTCCCACCTGCACCCTTTAGGAGCTGTAATTAAACCAGATAAAATGCCCACCCTTAGTGACTAGGGTACTACTGCCTAAGACCACAACATTTAAAAAATGAGAGCAGGACTCTATCTCCATGACGTAGGCATCACCCTATCCTTGAGTCATTCATCTGTTCTCCATGCACCAGACTCAACTTAAAAATTTCTAAAATCAATAGTTTTTCTTTACAGATGTTGAAAACTAAATCCTTAGTGACTCAGTCAATAAAAAATAACTCAGAAAACTGTAGATGTTATGACCTTAATTGATAATTTTAGTGGCAACCATTTTATTAATTTTGCTACTTAGAGTGATTTTTGAAACCTGGTATTTGAATAAACCACAATTCCAGAAAATCATTCTGCCTTAATTTTTAGTTATTAAGAAACAAAAAAAAAAATCAACCACTTCTCTTGCAATTTCATTCTTTTTGTGAATCATTCTCAGTGGTAAACATGAGTTGTGTTCTCAAACTGACACCAAACCTCAACACAGTATTCTAGCAGCAGAGTAATCTTTCTGGATCTAAACATCACCTTACCTGTTTGTGCCTCAAAGACCTGGAAGAGTTCTCTTTGCTGTATTATCATGTAGGGTTAGATGATATTATGACACCTCTCATTGTTTCCTGAGATACTGATTTCCAGAATAAAGTTTTCTCTACTGTTTAGATATGACCCAGATGCATAATTTTGCATTTAACTTGAATGGGTTCAGTTTGCCAAGCAATCAAAATTTTTCTTTATACCTTCCTGGTTTTCATAATTATGTACCACTCTGCCAATCTCTATGTCAGCAATGTAAGGTATCAGCAATGTTTTAATATTTACTGAGGCATATGGAAATCTTGAATAACGTTTTCTAAGTCCCAGTTTGTATGACCCATATTTGAAACCATTCAACACTTACTGAACCCCCCCCCCCCCCACAGCTGAGTCTGGAGTGTTAGCCAGTTCTTAATGCATTGAGTGTCTGCTTATTAGTCTTGTGGTGTATGTGAATTTAAGATACTTTAACCAAGCGTTTTTGACACATGGGCAACCATAGTATTACTTGAAGTCAAAAATGGTAAATATTTCCATACAGGAAAACTCAGAGAAACAATTAAACATCCTCCTCCTCATAATTAATGAAACAGCAGAAGTTTTCACCCTGTGATTACACTGAATACAAATTCAGGGGACTGTAACTTATTTGCATGTAGTACTGCATCTGTAAGAGAGAAGAACTCAGAAAACAAGCAAAAAAATGTGCAAGAGGAATGAAAATGGGGAAAACCAATGTAGTCATGACTAAAATGAAACAGGGAGAGATTTTTGAGTGATGTTGTCTGGAAAGCTGGCATAGTACTGTGAGAAAGGAAACACTCTCCTGTTGTTTAATTGTAATGTGTTTAGAGTAATGGAACTTCTGTGTACATTCCTTGTAAATTAGAATGATTGCAGTAAGAAAAATATTTAATTCCTATGGCATCAGGGAGCCAGGGTTTCTTGGATGAGAGCTGAGATCATGTCCTTTGCTACATGGAAGCAGGATAGCAAATGTCAAAGAAACTCATCCTAGTCTGGAATTTCAGCAAAATTCCAGGAAGTGTAAAGTCAGAGTGATGGACAACAACTCTTGTAAGAATGTTTTTTTCAAAGACTTGTAACTCCTGAACTCTTTTGTGAATAAAGTGACTGTGCTAAGAAATTTTTTGTGCCTAAACTTGTGTTTTTCTCTTCTGGCATGTCATCCGCAAAGGTGTGAAACTGGAAATACAGGTTTTTGTGGGTGTTTTATCATGATTTTCAACAATTTTATGACCTCCAAGTAGTGATAAACCAATATTTTTGTTACAATAAAGATCCCTTCTTAGTTTCCCTAAATAAATTTCCACATTTCAGTACTGTTATTTTGTATTATTTATATTCTATCACCCACTTTTTTCACCCTTCTGGCTAAAATTATTCAGGGTCATTCTGTCTTTGCTGCAGAAGGAAAACATTTTAATATCCTAATAAATTATATTCTTAAATTGTTTTAAAATATTAAATACTTAGTTGTAATTATTTTTTATGCTTCCATGTTGTCTTCCAAATCATCTGTGCTCATCCTTAACATTCTCAAAATAGATCTTTCAAAATCTAAGCATACATTTTACCGATTGTCCTTTTCCTTGCTTACCTGCATGTATGTAAAACAGTTTATCCACAGTAAGCAGCAATAAACAAGCTTAAGTCAAAACAAGATGTTCCTAAATCATTTCAGTAATTAAGAAGTTTTTACTCATCATTTTCATACCCAAAGTAAAATTATCTTCTCCTGGTTGTAATGTATTTTATCTCAAATTCATTCAGAAATTATTTATTTAACTCACAAAGGAGGTCTTGGGGACCAGCACCAACTACTGCCAACAAATATCCATAATCCATGAGCTCATAAAGCATCATTTAAAAATAGAGGGACTATTTTTCTGTCATTCTCCTGAAAGTTGGTCAGGACTAATTTCTACTAGTTACAAGTCTGCTTCTTATTTCCAACTTGAATTTATAAGTGTTTTTCTTAGATTACCTTTTTCCCATGGTGGGGCTTATTCTCTTCATGTTTTTAATAGAAAACATAACCAGTTTTAGGGAAGATAATCATGTTTTATGAGCTTTTTTCTGTACCATGGTTAATTCATCCTTCTTAAAGAGAGCTGAAACTGAGGTATATGTAAAGTGATATTAATACTTTCCCATGTCTACCAAAATGTTGCTATAGGTACATTTTAATTATTTAAATTTAAATAATTAAAATGGGTAATTTAAATTATTTCCCAAGTTTGAAGTTTTATCACATTGGGGTTTTTCACAGTTATTCTGTAGAAAGATTGTGTATCTATATTGTTATGCCATACCCAACTCTTCTACCATATTATTAGTAACCTTGAATTCTAGAATTCATTGATTTTCACAGAATCTTGTGGGAGATAAGGTGCTAACAACTGCTTCACAGCATCTTCTTCTTATCTAGTCTGTCCCTCCAAGCAGGTTTTAACAGGTAACTTTAGTATTACAATTATATGAATCACCTCACTAGGTTTCACTTGTTTCACTTGTGTAATATTTCTTCTTTTCAGTGAGAATTTCCAGTTCTTCTTGTTCATTAAATCTAATCAACACGTAAGCAACTGAAAAAATGTCTTTTCTTGATGGTTTGTTCATTGTTTTGATTTATTCATGGCATGGTGATTTGAACTACATTGATGCCTCTCCATTTATTTATTAATTTGATTCTTTTCCTGTCACGAAAAGAGGTGAGAAGGTCACTCTCCTCCCTTTGAGGAAGTGTGTGCCATCTGAAGTTCATTGTCCTTCCTGTGGTTTTGATGGCATTTGAGATTTTCAAAAAGCTCCTTTAGTTCCTCACTAGCTACCCATCCTCCGGTGTCTTCTGTTTTTTCATTCCATGATATCAGAAGGTGGACTGCCCAGACCACTTCAGCGTCTTTTGCTTTCTCTCTCTTCTTGGACCTCACTGTAGTTTGCATGTTATATTTGTGGGATAATTGACTCCAGTGTGTGTCATGACCAGTAGAGACTTGCCAGACAACCTCATAATCCAGCCCAATCTTGCAGTTGCAATAGATCTTGTGACTCCACCGTGTACACATGTAAATAGTGCAGATATTTACATAAAACCAGTGAGAGGCAGATAAAATATTCCCTCTTCCACAGAATTTTGCCGTGCAAAGATACAAAAAGCATCATTTAGAGCATCCATTTTATGAATTATATACAATATACAATAACAAAAGCTCAGTTACATACAGTCTAATAAAAAAACCTTACGCGATTCACTTCCAGGGTGAGAATAGGATAAAATTGTTTTAATCTGAAGTCTTCCCTGTGAAAATACAACGACAAATAAGATCTTTTTACATTGACACAGTTGCAGTTTTTCTTTTTGGGTTTTAAATTTTGCTGTTCAATTTGTTTATTATGTTTTATGGAGAATTTGTTAACCTCATCTATTTTATCTCAAAGTTTCCTACTATCACAGCGCAAGACAGAGCTTCATTGATTCATCAGCCACAAGGCTTTTAAAATCTGCTCAGAGTGGATGCTAAATAAAATGTTGGCATTTTATTTGCCAGTGTTCCTGATGTTTGACAAGCTGGGATGAAGTTGGGAAAAGATCCATTTGCAACAGAATGACATCCAGAAGCCAACACGATTGGTCAGTTTTCTTAAATGACAAAATTAAAGTATAAAATAAGTGAAATTCTTTCAATAGAGAGGGATAATGAACAAATATAACCGAAGAAAAAAAAACCAGACTTGTGTTAGCATAATTCTAATCTAGGAAATAATATTTAAATGCATAAATGTGTAAAATCATTGTGCATTTTAGAAGATATATCCTAATTTAATATTATTAAGTTTCTGCAGGTGATGACAAAAGGTAGAAAACCCTCCAACAAAAAACCAAAACACCCGAAACTCTTAAGTACTATGATAGGAGAAAGAAAATGGTCCTTGTCGTTATTTTTGAGGTCTGTACAAAGTTAGAGAAATTCACAGAAATATGTATTCCCTGCATCCAGTAAATAAACAACACAAAGGGAGCAACTAGTGTATGAAAGACTTCTGTAAGATTAGGACCACTAAATTGTACTATGTTGATGGAATTTCAGACAGTCTAATCATCCTCTATAATAGCTGGAATATTTTAGCTTTATAGTCCGCTCAAACCTGTTTGCCTGTTTGCCTGGCCTAAGCACTAAACCAAATCTTGGAAGACATAGTTCCCAGGACTTTGATACAACTGAGTATTTCTACAGGAAGTTAGACAGGCATTTACATGCTTTTTTGGAATATTTTTTCCAACCTAAGTGTAGTAGTGGATAAATTCTGTCCAAGACCAGAACTTCCACACCTAATGAGGACTCTTTTTTTTCATTCTGAAGTTCCTCTCATATGTAGACAAAGGCTTAAACCTAATTGCTTCAGCTCTATACTCCAGCTTGGACTTCAAACTTTCCATTAATTCCCAAAGAATAAGACTGGAAACTCATCTCTAGAAGTCTGAATCTCTGTTGAGTGAAGACATCCAGATAAATGAAGTGAGTCTCAATGTAAATACAGACAGTATTTGAGGCAGATCCCAGATTTCCTCTTACATGAGGTCCTAATCAGTATACAAGGTACTCAGTGTGTAGTGAGCAGGTAAGAAGATAAAAGGTCTCTTAGAACATAAGACTTAAAGTTAGATTGCAATTTACAACAAAGAGACTTGCAGTTGTTTCAGTTTGAGTTTTTTTCTGTGTTTTAGGGACAAGAATATTTCCGGGAAACTATAGTAATGCCTTTGAATTTCTTAATAGACTATGAGAAGGATATAATTTAGAAATGGAGCAAAAGTGCATGATAACTCAGAATATTCTGAGTTGGAAGTGACCCACAAGGATCATTGAGTTCAAGTCTTAAGTGAATGGCCCACTCTAGAATCAAACCTACAGCTTTGGTGTTATTAGCACCCTGTTCTAATTAACTGAGCTAGTCTCAGGATCACTCATGTTCTCTAAGACTTTTGTCCACATGAAAAACCCACCAGTCAGTAAAATAAGGAGAGATGTGACAGTTAATGACCATGTGCTGTCTTTCCACGTGGTTATGCAATGTTTTCAGAACACTTCAGTGCAGTACTGCTTTTAAAACATAAATTGCAACTCACTGTAGATATATTTTGCTTTTGAGAAGAATGTTTTCATAAGAAATTACTATGCTGAAGTAGAGTGGGAAAATGCATTGGAGTTTCTTCACTTCTTCAAAAGACAAGAAAGCTGGGATTTATGTGATTTTATTTCCATGTGAACAATCACTCCAGGATCCTTTGTGCTTAAAGTGAAAATTTCTCCACATTTAGGGCAGGATTCATCTAACCTACTTTGAACAGATATATTTAATCAGTGTAATCCTGCTGCAAACGACCCAAAAAAACCCACCAAAAAACCCCAAAAAAAACGTTCATGAAAGCATGAAAGTGCTCATGCCAGTGCCTTGGCGATAGCAAAACGTCATCCTAATAATCATCAAAAGTCATCCTCATTACAATCAGGAGGGAAGGAGCAATCAGTGCTGAGAAAACTGGGCTACTTAGATACATTTTCCATTCACATTGTTCTCAAAATGGAAAATGATAGATTTTGGTGCTTGTGTGTGTAAGTGGTGCAATGACTTAAAGGGAAAACAAAGAAATACTCTTGAGATCTTCTCACTCATTCAAGGCTATAGTTCAGAAGTCATTATTAATCAGAAAATACAGAGAAAATGCATTTTTATTTTAGGGAAAAACCCATTGTATGATAGCTGATAGCAGAACACTAATTCTGAAACATGTCTTCTGCCTATGATCAGACTCCTCTTTCATTTACCTGAGGGAAGCAGAGTAGGAAATTAAACTCTAGTTAACTCTTTGATCCCTCTGGATGTAGAGTGCTTTGCTATATGATGCATGAGATATCTGAGTCCTTCTGTGGATTCTACAGGTACTTAACATCATATACACAAATTTTCAAAGCTTTCTCATTGCCATTCGTATACTTGTTCCTATTTTGTGACATTACTGAAACTAGGGGAAGATTGTAGCCAACTCAAGTTGCAAAAACTTTGTGAAATAGCAGTGGTCCCTGTGTGTCTACATCAAAGCAGGACTATGTTTATTGTTTTTGTTTTAAGACATTACCCAAATGCTGTAAATCCAGACTAAATTATTACAATGCTAGACAATACACAAACATTCCCTGCCCCAAGAAACTTACACACAGGAACACAAACACAGGAAAAATACTGATAAGGATTAGATAAGAATTAATTCTTTCTTTTTGACCATTCAACTATGTGGTTAAAGAACTCATAAACTGAGTTTTAAATTAAATTTATATTCAAGTTACTTATGCAATCATTTTTCTTCTTCTTCATTACTGATTTGTTGTACATGCTATGATGACATTCCCAGAACTGTCAGGAATTTATCTTTGAAGCCATATTTTTTGATCCCCTTCTTCAGTCCTCAAAAAACATAAGAGAGATGTAATCAAACTCATAAAAATATCTTAATTGTGCATTCATTTAAATGACCTTTGAGATCGTAAAAATGAAGTTCAAGTGTTTGCATGCTATTGGATCGTCTTACACCATAAAGTGTGAAAATTTTTTCAGGTGTATGTTATGGGGATTTTTTGTTTTAAAGTGCTTCTCACAAAAATAAGTTTGTGCTTATCAAAACACAAATTACTTGATTTTAGACAGAGAAGACCAAAGCAGTTGGGAGTTGTAGAAAAGATTTTCATTGTTTAAAAAAGACAGCCAAAAGTTTTAAAACTAAAACATTTATTTTCTGAAAAGAAGTGCAAACAAATAAGTAATTTTAAAGGGCAAAAATCCTAGATTCACAAAAAAGAAAAAAGCTGTATTAAATACAATGACCTTTGTGAGTCAATGGCTATTTCCTTTTCTTTATTGATCCTTTTTGCCTCTTTACAGAAGTACTTGAGCTGAATAGATTGGCTGGGTTTTTCTTGGAACAAAAAAGTCTTCCAGAACTGCAAAGCAAACCAGAACTTCTGTAAGACTTTGTTAACTCAAAGAAATACTTTCCTGTGGTGTACTTCTCTACTTTTTGTTTTCTGGAAGTCATACAAAGGAATGCAGGCCAAATGCAGTCAGTGCAGCTCACAAATACACATCAGACTTTATGCAATACCCCTTTTTGCTCTTCTCAGTCATATGTGAGGAGAAATTGTCCTTCTTGATGTATTAAAGGCATGGCATACCCTGAGATCTGTGCTTTACATGTCTATGTTGCTCATCCAAGCATCCTGTAATTCAGATGGGGCAAGATCACCTTTACTCTGAGACTAATCACAGGCATCTTACACATCTCAACAGACAACATTTTGCATGTCAGACCTTCTGGGAAGGACTTGTCCTACATTAATGATGTTACATTGCTGCAAGGGCTGATAAAAGAGGGTGGAGATCTCTGCATGATCAGCACCACCAACCTTATTCACAAAACAGAAAGAGACTTGGGTGCATGCTGATAGGTAAATAAGCTTCAACTTTCTCCTCAGCCAGGTTTTGGGGTTCAAAGGCAGACCTTCACTGAAGCATTTTTGACAAAAAACACTGCCTTGGTCCCATGCCTGACCCTACGCTTGCAGTCTAAGATCTATGACCACCTTCCTAAATAAAACAATTCTTGGACAAAACCTGAATAATGTCAGTCTCCTCTGTTCCTTCATTGTTTAGCTGTTGGCTCACTCACTGACCCTATTCTGAGTTGCTCTAACTAGTTCCCTTCAAAATAATACCCAAGCAGAAACTAATGAATATGCAATCTTAGGGATATCTCCGAAGAAAATCCAGGATAAGTCTATCTCATACAGAGCTATCTCCAGCCACAGATGTTCTTCAGCTTTATCCTGGGAGTCTTTGCTTCCTCGTCAAGGCCCTCATACCCCATCCTACAGAGTGCAATAGTTTCTCCAGTTTCCTGCTGTGGGAATGCCAGCTGCTTCATTGAGCTGCAGCAAAGCCCTTATGCTGTTTAAAACAGTTTAAGATGTCAAGATACATGAAACACATGGATTAGTGTCAGACCAGTAGATACACCACACCAGGCACAGAGGAACTCCTGAACAGAGTGCTCCATGGTGTGGACACAACACGTTTGCTCATCCTAAGTACTATAGTTACAAGACTCTTCACTCTGTTTGCCTGCAGGGATAGGTATTGGTCCCTTGTCTTGTTTTATTTAGCAATATTGATCTAACCAGACTGCCCTGGGAACTAAAAGCTTGAGTTTTCAACATCCTTGATAAAGGATACCCCAAATGGCTGAAAAAACATAAGAAAAAGGCCAAAGACAATGGGATTTTTTTCTATGCAAGAAGCAGAGTGAGGCAGAATCATTAAAGAACTAGAATTCAGTAAGGCTGGCATTGCTTTAGGCAAGGTGCACAAAAGAGGACATGAGATATATTAATAAGCAGAAAGAGCATTCTGAAGAAGGTCTGCACCATAGCTGCGTTTCTTCTTTCATTGTGGATTCTGTATATTTATGTTTTCCTTTCCTTCTCATTTGAAAAGAAAGAGGGCAAACTACTCAGTAGCATCACATAACTATTCCTGTCTAATAAAGGCACTGCACAGTATCTTTGTGTTCTTTTTAGAGTAAATCCGTGTACCATATCTGAGAATTATGAAATTACCATTTCAACAGAATTCAACAATGTTGCCATGAAAAGTTTGTAAGCATGACAGTTCATCTGAAATTAATGCAAATGCCTTATGTGTTTGTTTTGGAGATCTCTCTATCTTAATTCATAAATAAAACTTTGGTAGTTGATACATACATCAGGCATTCCTCAGTGCTTTACAAATTTTCAGAGTAGTCTAACTGCATTGCTGAATTAAGATTTTTAAATCACTGGGGTAGGAACACTCAAGGAAAACACATTTAGAGCTATAATCAGAGTAAAGAGTGTTTTAAGTCAGCTATAGATAAGAACAATTTTTTATAAATAATAAAACTTCATACACAGCAGAAATAAAGATCATAACAACACAGCAAGTAGGCATTTATTGCTAAAAATATTTTAGCTTTTGTTGGCAAAGTACAATAATATTGAAATTGTGATTAGAAAGTGGGAATTTTCCAGATTGTCATTGTAAGGTTTTCTTGGTAGATTTATACCTGCAATTGGCCAGTTGAAAGTGGTTCATCAAAAGCAGCATTCAGTATTCCACAACCACTTGAAACAAAAACAGCTCTGCATACGGGAGCATATGCAAGGGAATAATTCTGACACCATGGTGCTCGGCTGTAAATCTATAGTTTGTGTGAGTAAAAAAGTAGTGCCTACCCTCCTTACCCTAGAGAGAGAAACCTTATCCTATAGATGTAACACCTCTGTCACTAATGCCACTCATAGCCATACCTAAGCAAGTTTTTAATTGAGTAGCTGGTGTATAATTAGTGTTTTCTCATATCGAGCTCAGTACTGGCTGTAAAACCTGACCAGAAGCCTGCATAAATGCACAGATTTCCTAGCGCATAGCCACAACCAGCAGTGAAGTCCTCTGAAAGCTGCAAGACAAACAAGGGTGGAACTATAAATTCTGTTTTACAGGCAGACATTTTAAAATACATGTAACTTTCTAAAGATAGAATTGCCTAATGCAATGAGGGAGTCAATGGGATTTTCATAGGCACCTGCATACCTAACTTTCATTCTGTAAATTTTCTTACTATTGTTATGTATACCGATCTGTATCATGGTTGTTCTAGAAATTCAGTGTAGAGTTTAAAGGTACATCTGTACTAGAAAATTAAGTAGTGCCTGGAAATGAGTCTGTGTCAGAGCATTTTCTGACAAAATTTTGGCTAACGGAGAAAACACCCTACAAACGACTTCAGTTTGGGGTACAAGACTACTACTAATGGACAGTTTGTAAACATCTACCCTTCTGGGGAGAAAAACCCCATCTTATTGGTATAGATATGTGTATTTCATGCCAGAGGGACTCAGTTGCCAGGAACGTGCCTGGCCACCTTTAATTTACTTAGATGGTCATAACCTAGGCAGATTTATGTGAAAGGTCACCTAGGAACTTTGTGGCAGAGCCAGTGATTCTCCCATCTCAGAGTGCATTCCTCAAAAATATAAAATATGTAATGAAATCACACTAAAACTTGTTTCCAAAAGTACAGGAATTTTTTTATACTAGAAAATACTCTTCAACTCCTAGAACAAGAGAGAAAATGTAGACAATACATGCAGAAGAAATACAAAGAAAAACCTTGTGAATAACAGAGAAATATTGCTTAAAGAATTTTCAAAATACCATTTCTAAAGGGATACTTATCACAGACAAGGATGGTGGAATGAAAATAGACAACGTTGGAATCCATTTATTTAAGTGCCTGCAGTTATCATTGTAAGGCAAATGAAGCAATAATAAATACAGAGCATTTGAAAGAAAGATAATCTGTATCCACCATATTTTAATAAACAGTAATCACGAAAATCAATGCAGGCACATTGGATCTGTTTGCTATTGGTTTTTCTATTACTGTTCTCCCTCTCTCTTCTTTCGCCTCCTTTTTCTATCTAATACTTAATGGAATGATCTGTAGTCCCTACTGCTTTACTGTCTGAACTTTTGTCTTTTTCTTTCAAAAGCTGAGTTTTAAACTTAAAAATTAATTTCCTCACTTGTATTAGCAATACTACCAGTCCTAACACCTAGAACACAGCATATCTCTTAATTTATTTTCTTTTTGCAATCAATAGGTCAGAACTGCTTCTTGCTAATTTGAATCAGCTGTAGGGTGGTGGAAAAGGTTGATGCTTCCCACCATGAAATCTAGGAAGGAAAAAATGGATCCGTAATAAAAGTCAGTTAAGTTTATTTTAAAAGCATATTCTGTCTCTACCCAATATTGAAACACTGTTGGGTATGTATAATATCAAATTTTACAGATATTTAATAAAAAATCTTTATTTTTCCATGCAATTAAAAAAAATCAGAAAAATCAATATTTACTAGAAAGTACAAACACTTTCCCCTCACACAAATATGATTTTGTATCAGATTCACCACTGAAATTTAAGCATAATGCACACATTAAGATAAATTACTAAAAAAAAAAAAAATGTCTAATTTAATGCACTTTTGTTACATTGATATAGGAATGAGGAAAAAAATTTGGCTGCTGGGTAGAAAATAAAAGTCTAATAGAATTATATACAGTGGCTTTCAATCAAATAGGTTTCTGTTTTTAAAAAGTGAGCCAGATGTCTCCAGAAGCAATTTGTTGCATCCTAAAGTAGATGCCTAAGTGAGAAGGATTGAATCATCTTCTGGACATGTCTGTCTCTCTCTGTTTACTGCAGAGCATGCAGTTCTTGACATTTAACTCCTATATAGCTGAAGCCATATAAATGAGTCCTTTTCTACAGAACAGAGGTAGGTTATTAGAACAACAAATAACATGAAGGATGCCAAATCACCCTCTAAACCACTGCTCCATGAGAGAGATTTGCTGGAAATTGCACAGAGTGCATTTCTTTGTGTCAGATAAGTACAGCCATCCTAGAGCCGATGCAAGTCTGAATATTCCTTCAGAAAATACATGTGGGTCAGCTCAGAGTTGTCACTGAGGTCATACCTAAAAAGAAGTAATGCAGTTTTGACCTTGAATTTACCCTCGTACCTTAACATACCCATTTTGATATTATTTACTATAATGTTACCAGAGGATTGGGTATGAATCAGAACTGTACGTGCTGGGCATTGAATAAAATAGCAAATGGATCTTCTCCATAGGACTTTCAGTATTAGTAATAGATGGACAAAATAAGGAAAGCAGTTGTGATTCATAAATGGAGGCAATAATCATGTTAATTCCTAAGCTGATGTGATGGATTTTGTTTGAAGGAGATTTCTTTCACTGACAGAAAAGAGCATAAAATAAAAGCAGACTAGAATGGGAAAAAGAAAAGTTTGGTGGGAAACTATGGATGATGATGCAATGAAAACACTAAGAATGGATGGATAGAAATGGTGACCTGGTTTCGAAAAGCAACAACACATATGATATTCTATGAGCCATCAGCCTATCTATTTGTTTCCCTCTTTTTTTTGTCTGTTCTTTCATTTTATTTCCTCTAGGTTATGTGAAGGTAGAAAAAAGGAATCACAACATAGATTTGAGTGCCCTCAGAATATTCATGTGAGATATTTTCATGATAAACACCTACTTCAAAAGGAGATCTAGAGAAGGATGGCAAAAATAAGCCCCACTGTTGGTGGCCATCAGTACAAAAGTTTTCATATGTTTTTGTAGCATCATCAGCTTCAACTTCCATGTGCTAGTTTGTACTCCATGTTGGTATTTCAACAAATGACCTGCATCACAGCTGTGGTAGGCAGATTCTTACATATAAATTAACACTGTTAATGTCAAGTAGTCAAGGTTCAGTGCTGACCATCATTTTATATTATGTCATGTAAAGACTGCAAATATCACGTCCCTATGTTGCCTGTTTTTACTGACAACCAAGCATCCTAAGCATTGTAGCATTTTGTCAGTTCAGCAGATCCAAAGCCATCCATCACTGCTGCTGTTTCTGTCATACACATTTAACTTCAGCATCAGACAGCAGTCTGCAGTCTTGGTTACTGATCAGTATCATCACAACTGTCAGATGGGGAGTGAATTTTTTTCTCTCCAAAAGTTGTTTATTGTAATGTTTGATATAGATACTTTGTTTAACAAGTTTTCTATGCCATGTTTGATATTTGAGTGTAGCAATGTTTCCAGCATGATCTTCCATAGTTTATTTACATTTGCAACATCTCTGTGAACTCTTTAACATCAATCTTGGCTGTTACAAGGATGTTTCTTTTCTTCTCCCAACAGTTGCACCCCAAAACCCAGGAGCCTCCTCATATCAAGAGAAGAGGTGCAAGAAATCCTACAGTCTTAAACACAGGTGATTTCAAAGACATGTAATAAAACTAAGGAAAGTTTATGGAAGTATTGGTATCACAGTTTATTTTGATTTCAAAGTTAAGATTTTTTCCCCCCCCCCTTCATTTTTCTATGAAGATGAATGAAGGATTTAGGAAAGTACCTAGTCAAAAGTTAAATCCCATTAATCTGAGTTTGTGATCTACCAATATTCTGGAATAGGGTAAAAGCAGTTTGATTAACATCAGTTTGAACTGCTGCTTTTTTTTTTTTTTTTTTTTTTTAAAANAATTATTTTTTTTTAATATTTGAATTCTTGTCAGTGAAAAATGACTCAAATAACTCAGGTATTTAAAACCTAGCATAATTGTCTAAAACTGAAATTCTAGCTGGACTTATTGCAAAAGTTGTAAATTAAGCAGTTCTATTTCCCATACCTGAAGGGCCTGTGCATATGTATGTGTATGCATGTATGTATATACACAGATGTGAACTGAATAAGTATACATCTTTGAAATTCAAAGCAAAAACAGAAAAAGGCACACATTGTGGGTACCACATATTTGGTTTCTTAACCAAGGCTGGGTCAAACAAATAATAAAGATGACTGTTCAC